>JAPFFP010012001.1:0-40035 GCA_026153255.1 Solanum medicagineum
GTCTCTAAAGAGTTTAATATTACCACCTAAGAGTGAGATGTGAGGTTTTATAAGCCCTGATTAGAATTGAATCATCCCAGAGTTAGAAGGGTGATGATGGAAAGAAAGGACGAGATAGTGAGAGTGATAGTTTATTGGGGCTTGTAATTAGATATGTATACCTATTAGGTAAGTAAATAGATGATGATTCGATTGCCATAGGTTTGATGAAAAAGTGATGAGTACCCTATGATTGTTATGATGAGTTATAGAGAGAGAGAGTTAGTGTCAGGATGTGATAGAGCATGCTCAAACTAGAAGGAAGTTATGTTGATGTGTTATAGTATTCTTACTATTGAGGGTGAAGTGTAGATGTCAAATAGGGGAAAAGAGTGCTTTCAATGTGATAGATCTAAATTAGGTTTATGAATTTTAAGAGAAAGTTAATGAGATTCATTGAGTTATAAGCCGTAGTCAGATAAGGAGATATGACTAAATAGGTAAGTGGTACTGAATTGTAAGGAAAGTGATGCTATGGGCAGAGTACAAGTGCCCCTTAGGTAAGACGAGTCAAATGAGGATGGCTCAATAGATAAGAAGAGACTTGAAATTTGTATCCATGATTGTGTAAGGATGTATAAAGTTCTAAGCTATGAATGCTATATATTAATCTAGATAGTTATTTGAGTTGTCAATGTGGAGTAGGCTGAGGTAAACATTCCTTGTCATCCTGAGCAACTAAGTTGATTGAGACGTATGGATAGACGATGATGAGCTTTTTCTTATAGTCTAAGTCTCATACAAATAAGTTTATGAGAGCACAGAAGTTGCACGGTAATAGGCAAAGGAAGAGGCTAGATTGTAAGAGTTGTGGGAAGTGGTTATGTACGCCATTAAGAGTAGCAAATATATAGAGAGATTTCTATAGAGACAAGAGGAAGCCGAGAGTAGTATCTTTGAAGAGAGTCTTGATGGCTAATTTATTTATGCGACTATAGAATGATAGAAGAGTTTAAGACGCCTATTCTTGTGACCAGTGATTCCTCGATCGTGTGACAGTATATACTTATAGCCTAGTAAAAGGAATTGAACCGCAAAACTTGAGAGATGATCATTAATATAAGGGGGAGATGGTGATGTGATATATCGTAATAGATCTAAAGTGTTCAACAGTGATAGGTTGATTTGGATGACGCACTAATTTTTCCATATCGTATATTCCTTATACTTCAGTGAAGATAATACTCTATTGCCATTTGGTATACGACTGCCAGGCCCATAGCCTAGTCCCATATACCACTTGTTGATTGTTATTCATGTTGAATTGTAAGGATGAAAAATGGTGAATTCATTCATTAACTTTGATCTTACCCCATGGATCTAAGACTTTTCAGTCCTATGTTGAATGAGATGTGACCTGAGTTTTACATTACGTATAGTTCTGTGAACTCAGAATGAGCCTTAATAGATGAGGGAGATTGTACTCCATTATGAATATCCTCAGTTAAGATTTCTCAATTGAGTCATGCTAATGATCATTCATTCCAAGTTCTTTGAGTGATCCCGTCTTCCCATATCTTGATAGAAATGTCGATGATAGTAGAGGAGTGATGGTTGACGGGAGAGAGTGAAAGTTCTTCATTCTGACGCTATCTTATGCATGCACTAACCTTTGGCTTATTATGCCATTATTGATAGTAGGGTGTAGAGATGACGAGTTCCCCTTGGTCCAAATAGTGAGTTGATAGTAGTAGACGGAGAATGGGTATAGATGAGGAGGAGTGAATGTATCCTTATTCTGACATTAGTGCTCTACTTGTGTCATGGATGGGTATAGATAGGGCGGAGGAGAAAGATGAGACTTTATTGCATGCAATAGATAGGTAAGAGTATGTTGGTGTGTATTTGAGTTGGAGCTAATTAAATGGTGGAAGTAGAAGTGCTAAGTAGGCTTATAAATTCTAAGACAAAATTGAAGTTGTTAGAGTGATAGGCTTGAATTGTTTGATTATTATTATGAGAGTATTGATGATAGACTATCGAAGGCTTCATGATAGTGAAGTAGTGAAGAGGACTAGTGATTCTTTAATGAAAAACCCATGTGGAAGTACAAAGCTAAGTATTGAGGATTAACTTTGTATGAATATGATCATCTTAAGGGTGGCACCTTGAGGCTCAGAAGTAGGCTTGAATGGAATAAGAGGATGTGGATAGTTAGAGAGTTGAATAGGAGCTATAAGCTTAAGTTGATACAGTAGAGTGTCATGAAGAGGAGCATAATTGAGATGAGGTGCTAAGCTTCAGAGTTGTGCATAAAGTCTTATGTTGAAATGACCAAAGAGTGCCCAAAAAAGTGCCTTGGTATGCCTGGAATTTAATTTCCATATATCTCAAACTCCATTCGTTATTTCTAAAAATCGACTTTATATTGTGATTAGGAGGTCAAAATTAGGTGAAGAAGGGTCTAACCCCGATTTTTAAGAGTGGAAGATTAGCAATTACAAATTTTGAAGTGACGAATTCCAGTGAGGTTTATGCGTTCCCTCGGCGACACGCCAAGGGTACGCTTTAGTGTAATTCCTTCTTCACGTCCTCTTTGCGACGCGGAGAGGTGTATTTTGCCTGGCAGTATTTTCCTGTGCGGTCCAAAATATTCTAAGTGTTGGGCCCAAGTTTCCCAAATGTGTTGTTATCTATACTTAAAATTTCGCCCTTATATCATCCTAAACATTTTCCAATACTCCCCAAAACACTTAGCCATATTTTCACTCCAAAATTCAAGACTCAAAACCCTCATTCGGAATTAAGGATTCTCTTCGAACTTCAAGTCTCCATCTTCAATCTTCACCAAGAGCTTCTCCAAAGAAAATGTATTTGGTGTTAATCCATTGTGTCCTTTCACCCATGGTGCCTAAGCCTCCTTTTTATTAATATTGCATGATTTAAAGTTGATTTTACATATGGGTTTTGTACATTGAGAAATGTACTGCACAGCAATGTTAGTTCTTTCGTATGGTTGCTTTAGCATATTTTGAGCTCCAAATATAGGGACTGGTGCTCAAGTTGATCATCCTCCTCTACTTGGCTAACTCGGTTCTACTTAAAGCTAGTTGGTGAATCCTCCACTTCAGGGACCTTAGACTATATCGATATTATCTATGTATTGAGACATTTTCTTATGTTTTATTTGACCATGAGGGTAAGCCCAATAGCTTTGTCTTTGCTCCCGCTCTATCTATGTATTAGAGGTGCTTGTTGGACCTGTTGTGAATCTATGTGTGAGCTTTGATTCTTGTCTCTTGATTATGACGTTCATGCAAGTTTTCCTTTAGCCCCATTGACCCTATTCTTAATCTATATGTCTTTATATGCTTCCACGACAAGGATGTGTAATGACAAGTTAAGAGGCTTGTTTGGGGTTCCTTCGATTTTCCCATTCGCTGTGTCACGTCTAGGCCCTAGGCTTGGGTCGTGACAAACTTGGTATCAGAACACTAGGTTGATAGATCCTCGGAGTCTAACACACTACGTCGAATAGAGTCCTATTCATAGTTGTAAAGCGCGCCATGACTATGAGTAGGAGGTTATAAGGCGTTTTAGGAAAGGTTTCCCTTCTTTATGTTCTAAGTCGTGCTATAGAGTTGTCCTAAGTTTTTCCCACCTAACTATTTTTCTTTGCTATACTAGATCATGCCAAACACTAGAGGAAGACGTGCCCAAAATCCTAAGGGAGAAAACTAACAATGGTGAGCTCCGGGATGCCCTCACTATGCTTGCCCAAGTGGTGGCCAACCAAGTCCAACAAGGGGACCAAGCCCCTCATGCTACTACCCCCAAAAGCTAGGGTAAGAGACTTCATGAGGATGAATCCTCCAATTTTCCATGGGTCTAAGGTCGATAAAGATCCACAATAGTTCATTGATGAGGTCTACAAAATCTTGTCTATCATGGGTGTTGGGCCAAACGAAGAGGCGGAGGTGGCGGCGTACCAACTCAAGGGGGGTAGCCAAAATTTGGTGTGATCAATGGAAGGGTGAAAAGGGAAATAGCTATGTGGTGCTTTGGGAGGAATTCAAATTGGCTTTCCTTAATTGGTTCTTCCCTCATGAGCTTAGGGAAGCAAAATTGGTAGAGTTTATGAACTTGAAAACAAGGTGCTATGGGGGGTGAGGGAGTATGCCCTCAAATTTAATTAACTTTCAAAGTATGCTCCTCACTTGGTGGCCGATCCTAGGTCAAGGATGAATAAGTTTGTTATGGGGGTTTCTGACTTGGTAAGTGAAGAATACCGATCCGCTTTGCTAATTATTGATATGGTTTTATCTCGGTTGATGACTTATGCCGATCAAATAGAGGAAGAAAAGTTGAGAAAGAGGAAGTGTCATGAGGCCAAGAGGGCCCGTTTTGAAGGTAGGTTTCAAAAGGGTGATAGACATCATCAAGGCCAAGGGCCTCCTCATGCTACTAATAGGAGGTTTGCCAATGACTTCCTTAGCCCTCAAGGGGTAGGTGGAATGGATCCTAATGATGTGTGTCCTAGATGTGGAAAGAACCACAAGGGCCCAAGTTTGAGGGGTTCCAATGCATGTTTTGAATATGGGGGGCTTGGCCACAAGAGGCTGGATTGTCCAAGAAATCGTGGCAAGGTTCGGGGTGCAAATGCGGTTCCATTAGGTAGAGGTGGTCCTCAAGATGGTGCACCAAGGCACAACCGATTTTATGCTCTACATGGGAGGCAAGGGATTGGTGAGGTCCCCGATGTTATTACCAGTATGTTGAAAATCTTTGATCTTGATGTATATGCTTTGATTGATCCAGGTGCCACCCTTTCCTTTGTTACCCCCTTTATTCCTAAAAAGTTTCATGTTTAGTAGGAGTTGTTGCATGAGTCATATGAGGTGTCCATTCCTATTGGTGCATCTATTGTTGCTAGGAGGGTGTATAGAAAATGTCTGGTTTGCATCTTGCATAAAATCTTACCTTGTGACCTTGTTGAATTAGATATGGTTGATTTTGATGTTATTCTTGGGATGGATTGGTTGCATGCATACTATGCCTCTATTGATTGTAGAACCCGTAGGGTCAAGTTTCAATTTCTAAATGAACCCGTCCTTGAGTGGGAAGGTCATGATGTGGTAGTGAGGGGTAGATTCATCTCATGCATTAAAGACCATAGGTTTATTTCCAAGGGGTGTTTGTATCATCTAGTGAGGGTCAAATATTTAGAGTCCAAAGTCCCTTCCATCGAGTCGGTCCCCATTAAACACGTTCCTAGATGTCTTCCCAAATGACCTTCTCGGTGACCCTCCCAAAATGGAGATAGATTTTGGCATAAATCTCCTTCGTGACACTCAACGTACCTCCACTCTCCCTTACTGGATGGCCTCGGCGGAGTTGAAGGAATTAAAGGAACAGTTGAAAGATTTGTTGGAGAAGGGATTTACTAGACCTAGCCAATCACCTTGGGGTGCACTAGTATTGTTTGTAAAGAAGAAAGAAGGGTAACTTAGAATGTGCATTGATTACCGGCAACTGAATAGGGTCACTACAAAGAATAGATATCCTCTTCCGAGAATTGATGACTTGTTTGACCAATTGCAAGGGGCTAGCTTTTTCGCTAAGATTGATCTTCGGTCCGAGTACCATCTAGTGAGGGTGAGGGAGTGTGATATTCCCAAGAAGGCCTTGCAGACAAGATATGGGAACTATGAATTTCTGGTGATGTCCTACGGGTTGACTAATGCACCGGCCATCTTCATAGACCTAATAAATAGGGTCTTCAATCCCTACCTTGATTCCTTTATTGTGGTCTTAATTAATGATAATTTGATCTATTCACATAGTAGGGAGGAGCATATGGGCCATTGAGGGTTGTGTTGCAAAGATTGAGGGCAGAGTGATTGTACGCTAAGTATAACAAGTGCGAGTTTTTGTTTGGGGAGGTTGCATTCTTGGGTCATGTGGTGTCAGGGGATGGCATCAAAGTGGATCCTAAGAAGACCGATGTGATTAGAAATTGTCTTAGACCATTGACCCTGTTGTATATTAGGAGTTTCTTAGGCCTTGCGGGTTACTATAGAAAGTTTGTGAATGGGTTCTCCTCTATTGCTTCCCCTATGACAAAATTTACTCAAAAGAAGGTGAAGTTTGTGTGGACCAATGAATGTGAGAAAAGTTTCCAAACATTGAAAGATAGACTTGTGTCCGCTCCTATATTGTCACTATCGAATGGGCTTGAGGGCTTTGTCGTGTATTGTGATGCATCTAGTATTGGTTTGGGTTATGTGCTAATGCAAAATGGCAAGGTCATAGCCTACGCTTGTAGGAAACTCAAAGTGCATGAAAGGAATTACCCTACCCATGATCTAGAGTTAGTCGCCGTTGTGTTTGCATTGAAGATATGTCATCATTATTTGTATGGGGTGCATGTGGATGTCTTCACCGATCATAAGAGCCTCCAATATGTCTTCACTCAAAAAGATCTCAACTTGAGGCAAAGAAGGTGGCTAGATCTCCTTAAGGACTATGACGTGAGTGTATATTACCACCCTGGTAAGGCAAATGTTGTGGCGGATGCTTTGAGTCGAGTGTCTATGGGTAGCCAAGCTTCTGTGGGTTTTGGAGATAGGGAGATGGCTAGGGAGGTGTATAGGTTAGCTAGATTGGGAGTGAGGTTGGAAGATGTGGGTAATGGTATTGTTGTTGTTTCTAAATCTTCTTTGGTTAATGAGGTGATAGCAAAACAAGATCTAGACTCCTCCTTGCTCGAATTAAAGGCCTTGGTGAAAGAGGGCAAAATAGAGGTTTTCTCCCGGGGGGAGATTGGGCCCCTAGATAACAATATAGGTTGTATGTGCCATGTGTTGATGGTTTGAGGGAGAGAATTCTTGATGAGGCCCATAACTCTTCTTATTCTATCCACCCTGGCTCCACCAAAACGTATAGAGATGTGAGGGATGTGTATTGGTGGGAAGGCATGAAGAGGGACATTGCTAAATTTGTTTCTGGTTACCATACTTGTCAACAAGTCAAAGCTGAACATCAAAGGCCGGGTGGCCTAGCCCAAGACATAGAGATTCCTACTTGGAAGTGGGAGGTAATTAATATGGATTTTGTGGTTAGGTTTCCCTAGACGGAAAGGTTTTGATTCTATATGGGTAGTGTTGATAGGATAACGAAATCGGCTCACTTTCTACCGATAAATACTACGTATGGGGATGAAGATATGCAAGGTTGTATATCCATGAGTTAGTGAGGTTACATGGGGTTCCCTTATCCATCACATCGGATCAGGTGCACAATTCACTTCACACTTTTAGAGGTCTTCTCAAAGGGGTCTTAGTACCAAAGTTCACCTTAGTACGACCTTCCACCCTCAAACGGATAGCCATTTCGAAAGGACAATTCAAACACTTGAAGATATTCTTAGGGCTTGTGTCTTAAAGCTTAAAGGTAGTTGGGACGACAATCTTCAATTGATAGAGTTTTCCTATAACAATAACTATCACTCTAGCATCGGTATGGCTCCTTTTGAGGCTCTTTATGGGAGACGTTGTAGATCACCAGTGGGTTGGTTTGAGATTGGAGAGGTGCCTTTATTGGGGCCATATCTGGTTATGAATGTTCTTGAGAAGGTTAGGATGATTAGGGAAAGGTTGAGGACAGCCCAAAGTCGTCAAAAATCCCATGCCGATGCAAGAAGAAGAGACCTAGAATTCCAAGTGGGTGATTGGGTTTATTTGAAGGTTTCTCCAATGAAAGGTGTGGTCCATTTTTGTAAAAAGGGGAAATTGATTCCAAGGTATGTTGGCCCTTATGAGGTGATAAAGAGGGTTGGCAAGGTAGCTTATGAGTTGAAGTTGCCTAGTGAAATGAATTTGGTTCATCCTGTGTTTCATGACTCTATGTTGAGAAAATGTATTAGTGATCCTATTGCTATCGTGCCTTTTGATGTTATGGGAGTTGTTGAGGATAACTTAACTTATGAGGAGGTTCCGATTAAGATCTTGGATAGGCAGGCAAAGAGATTGAGGAACAAAGAGGTGGCATGCGTTAAGGTCCTTTGGTGGAACCAACAAGTTGAAATGCTACATGGGAGGCCAAAACGGACATGCAAAAGCGGTATCCTCATCTTCTCCACTCCACTAAAGCCTAAGGTACTAATCCTAAGTCCCATATGTGACTTCAAGTCTTACTTTTCAGCCTCTATGTCATTTATATGCATTTATGTTTAAGTGGATAAACTTATGATGGTTTTACACTTATGTTGAGGATTTGAAAATGGTGTTTTGCATTCTTGGTAGGGCTGATTTGTGCATGATCTCTCCTGTCTTCTATGCCTCTTTTACAATTGGGGACAAATTTCACCAAGGGGGAGATATTGAAACGACCCCAAAGAGTGCCCAAAAACGTGCCTCGGAATGCCCAAAATTTTAATTTCAATATATCTCAAAATCTGTTTGTTATTTCGAAAATCCGACTCATATTCATGATCAGAGGGTCAAAATTAGGTGAAAAAGGGTCTAACCCAATTTAAGAGAGAAAGATTAGCAATTATAAATTTTAAAGTGACGAATTCCAGTGAGGCTTACACATTTCCCTTCGCGACGTGCCAAGGGTGCACTTTGGTGTAATTCCTTCTCCGAGTCCTCTCCGCAACATAAAGAGGTGTATTTTGCCTGGAAGTGTTTTCCTGTGCGGTCCAAAATATTCTAAGTGATGGGCCCAAGTTTCCCAAACGTGTTTTTATCTATATTTAGCCAAATTTCACCCTTATATCATCTTAAACATTTTTCGATACTCTCCAAAACACTTAGCCATACTTTCACTCCAAAATTCAAGACTCAAAACCCTCATCCGGAATTAAGGATTCTCTTCAAACTTCAAGTCTCCATCTTCAATCTTCACCAAGAGCTTCTCCAAAGCTAAGGTATGTGGTGTTGAACCATTGGGTCCTTTCATCCATGGTGCCAAAGCCTCATTTTTGCTAATATCGCAAGATTTAAAGTTGATTTTACATGTGGGTCTTGTATATTGATAAATACACTGCACAATGATGTTAGTTCATGAAAGTACGGTTGTTTTAGTATGTTTTTGAGCTCCAATTCTTGGATATATTATTGGATTTGATGAGGGGTTTTGATGTAAATGTATTAGGAGTGTTGCAAGGTGATTATTGATGGTTTTAATACAAATTTTCTTGCATGATTTCATGTCTAAATTGCATGGTCTTTTACCCCCATTTCACACCCCCAAGTGTTTGATAAAATGTTCGGCTAGGGTTTCTTGAGGAAATGAAGGTCCAATGCATTAGATATGATATGTTTGATGTTATGATGATGAATTGAGCTTATATACATGATATATATGTTCTATATGATGCGTTGCATTAGACCATGCCCGATCTGCGGGATATAGGAGCTCAGATAAGCATGTGAGGGGTATGTACCTTTCCACCAGGGTGTCCTGGTGTGAATGGCATCAACCATGTGAGGGGTATGTACCTTGCCACCAGGGTGTCCAGGTGTGAATGGCATCAACCAAGTGAGGGGTGTTGTACCTTGTTACCAGGGTGCCTAGGTGAAAATGGCATCAACCATGTGAGGGGTGTTGTACCTTGCTACCAGGGTGTCCAGGTGTGAATGGCATCTCCCAACCATAGTTGGGATTCTAGCTTGGTCTCTTCTACACATATGATATCTTATATGAGCATGAGTTGTTGAAAGCAGGTTTTACTTATGCATTGATCATACATGCCATATTGTTATACCTATGCCTATTATCTATTGTATGCATTTTGAGTATGATGTCAATCTATTGTTACATTGCACCCTATACTTAGTACATTTAAACGTACTAACATATACTCTGGCCTACATGATATCACCATGTAGAGACCAGTGCTCAAGTTGATCATCCTCCTCCTCCACGTGGCTAGATTGGTTCTACTCAAAGCTAGTTGGTGAGTCCTCCACTTTGGGGACCTTAGTCTATGTTGCTATTATCTATGTATTGAGACATTTTCTTATGTTCTATTTGACCATGAGGGTGAGCCCGCTAGCTTTGTCTCTGCCCCGCTTTATCTATATATTAGAGGTGCTTGTTGGACATGTACATGTTGTGAATCTATGTATGAGCTTTGAATCTTGTCTGTTGATTATGATGTTCATGCAAGTTTTCCCTTATACCCATTTCCCCTATTCTTAATCCATATGTCTTTATATGCTTCCGCGACCAAGGATGTGTAATGACAAGTTAAAAGGCTTATTTGGGGGTTCCTTCGATTTTCCCATTCGTCGTGTCACGTCTAGGCCCTAGGATTGGGTCGTGACATATGTATCGATGGTCCCATTCTCAATTAGAGTTGATGATTTCCTTCCTAAATTCTAAGGAATGATTGTCGAAGTATTTAAACTATTCGAATTGCTTGAGTTTCAATGTTCCATTCATGTTTGATGGTGAACATGTCTAAAAGAGTACCTCTACTCTTGATATGAACCAATTTGTCTATTCTCAGTGACTTGCGACTATCTAGATTAGTTGATTGAGTATTGAAAGGAATGTTGATAATTATTCGTGCCTTATGATAAGAATGTTGAGGGTAATGCCCTTACCGTTAACTAAATCAATTGTCAATTATTAAGTCTAAATAGAGATTGTTGATAGTGATGATTAGTCGAAAGATTGATTGATAGATGTGAATGTTGAGATGATCTTTGAGTCTATTCGTGCCTTGACATCCACCTTTTTACACATCCTTCGAGGATGAATGATCCCAAGGGGGAGATGATATAACGCCCAGTACAATTACCAAAATACCCCTAGAATAAAGATGTGTGCGTAACGCGTCTTACCATGATACATTTGTGAGTCTGAGACTGGATATGTATTCAACATGGAAAATTGAGCAGGAAAATAGTCTCTTTTGAATTTTAGAGTCATCGGATCGAAAAATAAATTTTCAATCCAAGACGAAAAAGAGTGGTTGTGCGTGCTCGAGGTGCGACGCGCCTGGGACGCAGAGATGACTTATGTTCTTTTAAAAAAATTCATTTTAATTTGTGGGGAATTCTATTCAATTTCCAACCCCTCCTAATTTCAATAAACAAATCTAAGATATCATTTATATCAAGCCAAGTCCAAAGAATTTCTACCAACTAAGTTTTCATATGAGTTGATAGAAGGGTCAACTTCAAATGACCATATATCCTAAAGTATAATGATTTGTTGACACATAATATATCAGATCAAAGATATTCGAATCAGCTTTTCAACGCATCCAATTTTTCCTTATTCAGAGTTTGGAGTAGAAAGTTATGACCATTTTACTGAGGACCTGCAGAGCTGTTCGAAGATCCGCGACAGATCCGCGTTGCGTACCCAACACAGACCCTTTCTAGATGAGATAAATGACATTTTTTATTTTTATATTGAGAATACTTATTTCCTAAAACCTTTAAGGGTCTACTTAAGGTCCCAAAACGCATAAAGAAATGTCAATTTTCATAATCAAAAACCCTCTCCTTCACTCCTAAACATAAACTCTCAAGAATCATCAAGAAAGTCATCAAGTTAGGATTAGCTTTCAAGATTCATCTTCAGGGTAAGCTATTCTTTATAAATTTCAATATACCCAACCTGAATTTCTTCATCTATTCATGAATCTCTAATGGAATCTTAAATTATAACCTAGGGTTTCAAGAAACGAATTCAAGAATGCCAAGAAAAGATTTATTGATTCTGCTTCTTCAAGCAGAACTACCAAGATCGAGTATTTTCTCCAAGAAAGCTAGTATTTATTAAATTTCGATGGTAATATCAACTTTTCAGGTATGTAAGGCTAAACTAAAAGAATGAGATTGTTCTCTCATGTTCCCCATAGATGGTCTTAGAAGAGAGGTGAAGGTTCTCAAGTCTACATGCGTGATTCTTGATTTGAGAAATCATATTTACTACATGTATTTTCATATGTTGATGATCATCATAAAATTATTTTCTCAAATTGAATGTTTTTCATGAGATATTGTATAAACCCTATGTGTTAACTCTTAAAAACATGCATGAAAGAAGATAGAGATTGAGTATAGAGCCTTGATTGAGAGTCGATTGTGATTGTGATTGTGATGTGAGAATGATGATGAGTTGATAGAACTTGATAGCCCCTTGAGTCTTCATAAATAAACTCTAATGATTTTTCTATTCAATTGTTCCCTAATGATTTTTCTAAGCCTTGAGATATTTATTGAGATGTTGATTAATGAGATTATTAAAGTCTCTACAAGATTGATTGAAACATTGTGCCTCTATGAGGCCGATTGAGATGATTGGATTGAGATAGTTTGATTTGATGGATTATTTTACGAGCATTGATTCATGGGAGGAGCATCGAGCACCGAAAGAGTAAGAGTTAAACCAACTCACACTCGTCAAACTATGTAGCCAAGTGTAGGTGAGGATTAGGATCATCACATCATATTATGTTGAGGTCATCTCTAATTAGAAGTCCCTGAAATCAATAGAGGACTTGTAGATCTGCTGTCTCCATTTGGACTTGTCCTTATGGTTTTGATTTGTTCTCGACCTGGCAAGTATACAGATGTAGCAACATTAGCATAATTGCTGTACAGTCACTGGCTCATAAGTGATCATTGTCAGATAAGAGAAACTCCCATAAAGTTCCCAAACTAAGTAATCTGAGTCGAGATGAGATGAGGTGAGATGAGATGAGATGAGTTGAGTTGAGTTCCTTTGAGATGAGCCCCTTTGAGATGAGTCTGATTTGATTGATAAGTTGATTGGTTCATAGGTCACTTGTCTACTCTTTATTCTTGCTATACATAGACATTTGACATGTTAATTATTATTATGTCGAGTCGATTGTTGTTTCTATATTATTCTACCTATTTCGATTTCATTAAGCTATTTTACATACCGTACACTTGTCACGACCCAAGCCTAGGGCCTAGAAGTGACACGGCGAATGAGGAACTCGAAGGAACCCCAAATAAGCCTCTTAACTTGTCATTACACATCATTGGTTACGGAAGCATATAAAAGCATAAGAGTAAGAATAAGGGCAATGAGACTAAGGGTAGACTGCATAAACATCATAATCAAGAGTCAAAGTCAAGTTCATAACATAGATACATAATGTGTCCAACAAACACCTCTAATACATAGATAGAACGGGGGCCAAGAAAAAGCTACCGGGCTTACCCTCATAGTCAAAATAGAACATAAGAAGGAACTTCTCAATACATAATAGGAATAACATACACTATGGTCCCCAAAATGGCGGACTCACCAACTAGCTTTGAGTAGCACCGAGCTATCCACGTGGATAGGAGGTTGATCAACTGAGGCACCAGTTCCTACATGGTGATATCATGTAGGCAAGAATATGCATTAGTACATTTGAATGTACTAATTATGTGGGATGCAATGCAACAAGAGATAAACATCATAATCCAAAATGCATAACGATAGGCAATAGGCGTAATATAGCAATTTGACATATATGTTCAATGCATAAGTAAAACATGCTTAAGTAACTCATGCTCATATAGGATATCATATGTGAAGATAAGACCAAGCAAGCTATCCAACCTTGTATTGGGCTAATATGGTGATGGTCACACCCCATCACCCTAGGTGGTGAAGTACGCACCCCTTACATGGTTAATGACATTCAAACCTATCATCTGGGTGGTGAAGTACGAAACCCTCACATGGTTAGTGAGTACTAACCCCCACCTCGGTTACCAAGGTACTAACCCCTCGATAGGTTACCGGCTTTTGTCCCCCCAGATTAGGCATGGTCTAATGCATCACTTTAGATAGGATTTATCATATGCTCTAGTACAACACTTCATATAGGAATAATCATATACATCAGCTCATTTCATCATCATAATATCATTCATATCATATCTCATGCTTTGGACCTTCATTTCCTCAAGAAACCATAATCGGATATTTTATTGAACACCTTGGCGGTGTGTATTGGTGGTAAAAGACCATGAAAATTAGAGATGAAATCATGCAAGAAAATCTATTATGAAACCATCATTCAACACCTTGCAATACCCTCAAGAAATTCACATCAAAAGCCCTCATCAAATTCAACATTAGATCCAATCTAGAGCTCAAAACATGCTAAAACAACCATACTTTCATGAACATAAATCACTATGCAGTAAATTTCTCAATATACAAGACCCACATGTGAAATCTACCTTAAATCATGCAATATTAGTGAAAAGAGGGTTTAGGAACCATGGGTAGAAGAACCCAATGGTTCTACACCGCCCCTTAGCTTTGGAGAATTTCTTGGTGAAGATGGAGGTGAGAACTTGAAGCTTGGAAGAATTCCTTAAGTTCCAGAAGAGATTTGGTCACTTGACTTTGGAGTGAAATATTAGTATATGGGTTTGATAGAGTATTTTATAAATATAATGAAGAACTTAAGGGTTTTGGGATCTTGAATGAGCATAAAAACGTCAAGCTAGAGCTTAGACAGGTTGGGAAAGGACCAAAATAACCCTTCCTTAAAAAGCTGTCTAACGGCTGTTACGAGCCCGTTATGACCCGTATGTAGCACTACGACTCGTAAGACCCTTCACTTAACCCCTAGGCTCAATTTTGGAGTCTTTGGAAATTGCTACGAGCCTTTCCTACGAGTCATACCCTGACCTATGACTCGTAATAGTGGGCTCATAGTGCAACTCTGCACTGGCAGTCTTTAGTAAAATGACCATAACTTTTGACTCCGAACTCTAAATGAGGTGAAACCAAGTGCGTCGGAAAGCTAACTAAAAGAGAGGTCATTTGAAATATTGTGGTCCACTAAGTTTCAAATGTGCTAAAAGTTATACTTGTTTAAAGTTGACCCTTGCATGAACCATCACCCAAAACTCAACTCTTAAGGAAGTCTTGAACTTGTCTAGGTACTAGGAGTCTCCCATGAACCTAATACACCTCTCCAACCTAACTAAATAAGGCTTGAAACATGGATACATAAGAGCAAAGATTTACAAGGTGTCACAATAATGCACAGATTTTGAGATGTATGGAAAATAAGATTTCGGGCACTTCCGAGGCATGTTTTTTAGGCACTTTTTGGGATTATTTCAACATTTTATGTACTGACACCACTCTGGTGATGCATTATTTCATCATGTGGATACAAGATATAGAGATTGTCAACAGGCGCATCGTTGAGTATTTGAGATGTTCAGTTGATTGGTGAGCCTCCTCTACTTCGGAGGATTCGTTATATTTACTTCATCTTGGTTTAAAGTTAGACACTTATTAGATTTTATTTTGATTGCGGTAGCCATGGGTCTATCATTAGCACCACCTGATAGTAATAGAGGCTTCCTTGAATAGTGTCAAATGTTGATGTTAAGACTAGTTGAGCTAGTTTCTTTCTACTAGCCTCTTTATTTATAATATTATTTTTGAGAATAGATGATGATGTGCCCATTTACTTCCTTATGTCTTCCGCTAATTAGTAAAATGTATGAATGAATTAATGTAATGAGGCCAAGTGGTTCTGTTGGGAACTAACAATAGTCAATGAGTGCCGGTTACGTCTAGCGTACCCTCCCAAAGCATGACTGGTGTCGAGATCTGATGGTGGATTAGGGTCATATCATTGGTTGGAGTTGGCGGTAAGGGGTGGAGGTTGTAAGATGGGAACGAGCTTACTTAAGTTAAGAGTATGATCATGGAATATAGGATCACTTACTGGGAAGTCCATAGAACTTGTCAAGTGTCTTAACAAGAGATAAATTAATATAGCGTGTGTCCAGGAGACTAGATGGATATGTACCGAAGCTTGGGATGTAGAAGGGTTCAAATTGTGGTACTCTGGTGGTTCTAGGAATAGAAATTGAGTAGGTATCCTAGTAGATGAGGACCTCACGGGGTACATGGTTGAGGTTAGAAAGTTTAACGATAGGATGATGTCTATTAAACTTATGGTCAGTAGTCATGTAGTGAATATAGTTAATGCTTATGTACCTCAAGTTGGCCTAGATAAGGAAGTGAAAAAGCTCTTTTAGGAAGATTTAGATGAGGTTGTGAGAGGTATAACGATTATGGAGAAAATCTTCATCAAGGGAGATTTTAATGGACATGGCGGTGCAACTTCTAGCGGGTTTGAAGATATTCATGAAGGGTTCGAGTTTGGGGAGAGGAATGGAGGTTAGACGTTGCTCTTGGATTAGCCTTTGAGAGAGTTATTGCTAATGTTCCCTGAAGAGGTAAAACTACTTGATTACTTTTTGGACCACGGTAGCTGAGACTTAGATGGATTAGTTACTTGTCCAGAAGGGTGATAGAAGCCTTTGTAAATATTGTAAAGTTATTCTGAGTGAAAATATCTCCACTTAACATAGATTTCTAATGTTGGATTTAGAGATTTAGAGAGATAAGAAGAAGAAGATTATTTATACCCAACCGAGGATTAGATGGGGAAGCCTGACTCCTACCCTTTCTCGATACACGGGAGAAAAATTGAGTAGTTTAGGGGCT
Source organism: Solanum medicagineum (assembly GCA_026153255.1). NCBI lineage: Eukaryota > Viridiplantae > Streptophyta > Magnoliopsida > Solanales > Solanaceae > Solanum > Solanum medicagineum. Next base: position 16,516 of record JAPFFP010012001.1, read on the forward strand.
TAGAGTGTACGCAGAGATGTGAACGCTATGTGGGGCACCACTGCCGGTTACATTAGAAGAGTAGCTATTTAGGTACTAGGGTTTTTGATGGGGACCGTTGGTGGATTTCAGGGTGATTGGTGGTGGAATGAAAAAGTTCAAGGCAAAGTGAAAGCTAAGAAGATTGCTTACACGAAGTGGTTAGAGTGTAGGGATGAGGATAAATAGCGAAGGCTGAAGGAAGCTTATAAGACAGTGAAGACAAAGGCAAATACGACGGTGACGAGTGCTAAGACAACAATATTTGAGCGCTTGTATGTGGAGCTAAGTGATAAAGGCGGGGACAAGAGATTGTATAGGCTCGCTAAAGTGAGAGTGAGGAAAGCTCGCAACTTGGACCAAGTGAAGTGCATCAAGGATCAAAAGGGTGAGGTGTTGGTAAATAAGACTTCCATTAACCTACAGTGGCAAGTTACTTTCATAAATTCTTCAAAGAAAAAGGGGACAGAGATATTGAGTAGGGTGAGTTGGCTCACTTCGATAGTCATCGAGATTTTGGTTAATGTAAGTGTTTCAGAGCTGAGGAGGCTAGACGGGCTATTAGTAGGATGAAGAGAGGGAAGGTGATTGAACCAGATGAAATCCCAGTAGATTTTTGGAAGCGCATGTTTAAGGATGGTATGAAGTGGTTGACTAGATGTTCAATGCCATTATGAAGAATGCTAAGATGCCTGATGAGTGGAGAAGGAGTACAATGGTTCTGCTATACAATAACAAAGGTGATATTTAAAATTGTAGCAATTACAGGGGTATTAAGTTGTTAAGTTATACTATGAAGGTATGGGAGAGAGTGGTGGAGATGAGGGTTAGAAAAGGTGTATTCATTTCAGAGAACTAGTTTGGATTCATGCTCGGATTATCGCTAAGCAATTTATCTTGTTTGGAGATTAGTAGAGAAATTTAGGGAAAGAAAGAAGGACCTTCATATGGTGTTCATTGATATTGAGAAGGCCTATGACAAAGTTTCTAGAGATGTCCTGTGGAGGTGTATAAAGGCAAAAGGTGTTCCAATGGTGTATATTAATAAAAGACATGTATGATAGAGCCAAAACTCAAGTAAGAACAACAGGAGGTGATGTCAACCAAGTTACACCTCTCTTTTTGAGGATAAAGCGGTCACTATCAAGATATAAAACCTAACAAAGGTTAGAGTCGTACCCACATGTAATACGTAGACTCATGAGAATTCACAAATAAACAATTCAAATAGTTAACCAACTCAATTCCCCAAAAGGAAGGGGGGGTTGCAATAATCAATAAGAAAGTAAACTAAACTAATTATCACAGAAGAAAACCAATAATAGAGAGCAACTAGGGTATTGTGTTCCCTATGATTCCCCAACTCAGTATCACTCGATAACCCAATTCTTGTTTAGAATATAGCATGCAGGATGATAATTTAATCTCACCAAGCCCTTTGGTCAAAGGTGAGAGGTGAATTTCACTAGCAACTTGGTCAATCTCCATAGTGTTCATTACTAACCATTACCTATAAGTCCCAGTACAACCTCCCCTTGGTCCAGTCAGTAACACTAGGAGGGTTCTAATGTTGGCAACCACTAGAAAACATGCAAAACGAAGAGAATTGATTAATACATGCATATACCCATTCTAAGAATTTCAAATTATCCGGGTTTACTTTGTTAAATCTCCATGGTTCCCACAATCCTAGTTGTGAATTTAGCTACTCATGCTATGGGTAGATGAAGAAATTATGAATTGATAAAACATAATTAAACACTTACCCAACTGAATTGATTATCATGCAAATCAAAAATTGATTGAGAATCACAAAATTGAACATCAAATTAATTCACAAGTGTATTCTCTCAATTTACTCTATTCTCTCAATTTACTCTCTAAGCGTTGCATTTCAATCCTAATTACAATGAATCTGGCAGCTCTACCTGAAAAAATAACCTTAAAATACTATTTATAGTAATTATAATTAAATCCTTAATAAAATTGGAAAAATGGTCCGCAAACTCCACAAAAGTGATTCACAACTTGTAGTGTCTTTTATGAGTCATAATTGGGGTCTCGTAATCTTGTCCTAGGATCTTGGACTTCTCTTCTATGACTTTACTTTACAACTTGCAAATGGATCCAAGACTCGTATTGCTTGTTCGTAGGCTTCAACTCCATCAAGTTGTCCTTCATTGGAGATCTTTACAAAACCTAGCTATAGACTCGTAGAATGCTCTACGACTCATACATCTGTCTCGTAGAATTTAGCTTCAAATTTCATCCCTCACTGGAATTTGTCACGAGACCAACTCTATGACTCATAGAATGCTCTATGATCTATAAAGGATCTTGTAAACCATCAAAAACGTGAAATCTTCTATAATTTTGCGCCAATGGTGTATATTAATAAAAGAGATGTATGATAGAGCCAAAACTCAAGTAAGAACAACAGGAGGTGATGTCAACCAAGTTACACCTCTCTTTTTGAGGATAAAGCGGTCACTATCAAGATATAAAACCTAACAAAGGTTAGAGTCGTACCCACATGTAATACGTAGACTCATGAGAATTCACAAATAAACAATTCAAATAGTTAACCAACTCAATTCCCCAAAAGGAAGGGGGGGTTGCAATAATCAATAAGAAAGTAAACTAAACTAATTATCACAGAAGAAAACCAATAATAGAGAGCAACTAGGGTATTGTGTTCCCTATGATTCCCCAACTCAGTATCACTCGATAACCCAATTCTTGTTTAGAATATAGCATGCAGGATGATAATTTAATCTCACCAAGCCCTTTGGTCAAAGGTGAGAGGTGAATTTCACTAGCAACTTGGTCAATCTCCATAGTGTTCATTACTAACCATTACCTATAAGTCCCAGTACAACCTCCCCTTGGTCCAGTCAGTAACACTAGGAGGGTTCTAATGTTGGCAACCACTAGAAAACATGCAAAACGAAGAGAATTGATTAATACATGCATATACCCATTCTAAGAATTTCAAATTATCCGGGTTTACTTTGTTAAATCTCCATGGTTCCCACAATCCTAGTTGTGAATTTAGCTACTCATGCTATGGGTAGATGAAGAAATTATGAATTGATAAAACATAATTAAACACTTACCCAACTGAATTGATTATCATGCAAATCAAAAATTGATTGAGAATCACAAAATTGAACATCAAATTAATTCACAAGTGTATTCTCTCAATTTACTCTATTCTCTCAATTTACTCTCTAAGCGTTGCATTTCAATCCTAATTACAATGAATCTGGCAGCTCTACCTGAAAAAATAACCTTAAAATACTATTTATAGTAATTATAATTAAATCCTTAATAAAATTGGAAAAATGGTCCGCAAACTCCACAAAAGTGATTCACAACTTGTAGTGTCTTTTATGAGTCATAATTGGGGTCTCGTAATCTTGTCCTAGGATCTTGGACTTCTCTTCTATGACTTTACTTTACAACTTGCAAATGGATCCAAGACTCGTATTGCTTGTTCGTAGGCTTCAACTCCATCAAGTTGTCCTTCATTGGAGATCTTTACAAAACCTAGCTATAGACTCGTAGAATGCTCTACGACTCATACATCTGTCTCGTAGAATTTAGCTTCAAATTTCATCCCTCACTTGAATTTGTCACGAGACCAACTCTATGACTTGTAGAATGCTCTATGATCTATAAAGGATCTTGTAAACTATCAAAAACGTGAAATCTTCTATAATTTTGCGCCAAGTCATAGCCAACCTGCAATCTCGCAAAACTAAACACAAAAACATATAAAACCCAAACATATTGCATTGAGGACACACAAAATCCTAACTTTTAAGTATCAATTGTGTTGTATTTTGACAGCGACGAATAATCCTATCAGCACATACATGGAACAAGAATGGTTCATCCCTAAAGAACTTCCTCACATCATATATAAATTTCTGATGCTGATGTATGTTTAAGTCGGGTGGCACGATATCACTCATCAAGTAGTTTGCTTAATCTGCAAACCAAGTTATCAGATCATGCAATGTCCCCAACACTCTCCCATTAGGGAAGGAATTATTTATTTCTAATCAATCATCAAATTTTATCGTTGCCCCATCTTCTAATCTGGAGAAGTGATTTGCAACTTGATTCTCTGTCACTTTTCTGTCAATGATATCAAAGTTAAACTCTTGCAAGAGAAGCACCCATCTTACCAACTTTGGATTTTCATCCTTTTTAGACATCAAATATTTAAGTGCTGAGTGGTTTGAATGCACCACTACTTTGGCCCCAACAGATATGACCTGAACTTCTTGAATGCAAAGACCAATGGGAGTAACTCCTGTTTTGTGTCTGTGTAATTCTTTGGCATAATATATGGGATGTAATATTTTCTCGTTGCACTATCCTAATACCATACCTAGAGTAACCCCATTTGCATCACATATGATCTCATAGGGCTTGGACCAGTTTAAAGCCACAATAATTGGTGCTAAGGTCAACCTCTTCTTTAAGTCCTCAAAAGCTTTCAAACATGCATCAACAACACGAACTTAGCATCTTTCTCCAATAATTTGCACAGTGGGTGTGAAATTTTAGAGAAGTCTTTTAAGAATCTTTGGTAGAATCCTACATGTCCCAAGAAACTCCTCACACCCTTTACTGAGATGGGTGGTGGAAACTTCTGAATCACCTTAACTTTAGCTCTGTTGACCTCAATGCCTTTGCCAGATATCCTGTGCCCCAACACAATACCCTCTTTCACCATAAAGTGACATTTTTCCCAATTTAGTACCAGATGACTTTCTATGCATTATTGGAACACATCATGTAGGTACTTCAAACAATCCTCAAATGAGTTCCCAACCACATTAAAGTCATCCATGAAGACTTCGATAGTGTTCTCCACTATGTCTGAGAAAATAGACATCATGCATCTCTAAAGTGTCGTAGGGGCATTACATAACCTGAATGGCATCCTCTTGAATGCGAAGGTGCCATAGGGGCATGAAAATATTACCTTCTGCTAATTGTATGGAGTGATGATGATCTAATTATAGCTAAATACCAATTGATTAAGCAATACCACCCTTTTTCCGCTAGTCTATCCAGCATCTGATCCATGAATGGTATAGGAAAGTGATCCTTCTCTGTCGAGGCATTGAGATTTCTATAATCCATACATATCCTCCATCCTGTGACTTCCTTCATTGGGGTCAATTCATTATTGGCATTAGGTATCATAGTTTATAGTTATTATCACCGTCAAGGTGGTGTTAGCTCCCAAAAATGCAAATTCCAGATGTGCTGGAAGGGCTTTCAATTCTAACACCGATGGGTCTTCTATGGAAGGCTTTGTGGGTGGTGATTCTCGATTATGCAAATCTATATCTAGCTTAGTTTGGTGCTTAAGACCATAAGACACCCTTAGAGAATTTACTGTCTCCTCATAGTCTAGGATACGATCACTATCGAAGTTCATTAATACTACCTCCATAGTGCCAACACCCAATCTTACTTCAAGTGGTACTTCTGGCTCAACATCATCTATAATCTCAATAATAGATAACATTCTCACATCATTGTATTTCCTTGCTTGCTGACGCACGTTGAACATGACCTTATTCTTCCCAAATCTGATCTTGAGTTGGCTCTTCTCCATATCCACCAAGGTACGATTGGTAGCTAAGAAAGGCCTTCCCGAAATAATAGGAACTTCAAAATCAACCTCACAATCAAGGATCACAAAGTCTGTAGGGAATATGATTTTTTCCACTTTAACCAACAAATCATAAAGTATTCCCATAAGCTTCTTCACCCTTCTATCCACCATTAACGACCGCATGCTAGTTAGAGTAGGGGCTCATAGTCCAAGCTTCTTGTAGACTGCAAGGGGCATCAAATTGATACTGGTACCTAAATCACATAGTGTCCTTGCGAACTCCACATCACCTATAGTGCAAGGTATAGTAAAAGCACCTAGATCTTCATGCTTCTAAGCTAAGGACTTCATAGTGATAACACTGTAATGCTAAAGCTCTTGAGAAAGGTCCTGACTCACAGTGAGATTTTTAGTGACCAAGTACTTCATATACTTAGCATAGTCCGACATTTTCTCCAAAGCCTCAATGAGAGGGCTATTGATAGATAGCTGCTTAAGCATGGAAACAAAGTGCTTGAAGTTACCTTCCTCCTTCCTCTTTTTGATTCTTTGAGGGAAAGGAGGAGGAGGCCTATGAATGAGCTTAAACGTCTGTGGTGCTTTAGCTACTTCACTTACCCCATCCTTTCCACAATCATCTCCTTCATCGGCAGCCTTTGTTGGAACCATCTCCTCACGAACATCTTCCTCATCAACCAGCATAGGAGGATCAACAGTGCTCTTGCCACCCTAGTAGTAACGTCTATACACTACCATTCATTCTTAGTATTTTTCACTATATTACTAAACAATATACCCTTTTGACGTTGATTCAACTGAGTTGACACTTGACCAAACTGTTATCAAGCTGTTTAATAGCCATAGATGGGACTCTATTTTCAAATTTATGCTTGAAATATCTAATTTCATGCCCCTTAGAGTCTTATCCTGTGTCTCAACCTTCTTCAATAGGAGGTCAAACATCTCCTCAATTCTGGAATTACCTACACCTGCGTCTCGGTTATGTGGTGGCACATAAGAACCATTTCTGAAGCCTTCTTTATGACCCCAATCTGCATCTGGACCCCTATTCCTGTTATAATAACCACCATGGTTGTCTCTGAAAGCTGAAAGCTCCATCTCTACCATAGTTCGGACCTTGGTTTCCTTTTTCTTAGGGACAATAGTCCTTATTGGATCCCTGGGTGTTGGTTCGGAAGCCCCCCGTCTGATCATTCACAAAATAGGTATCCTCCTCATAGTATGGATCCTCGTACATGGGTGCACATTAGGGTTGGTGAGCCACTGCATTCACTCTCTCTTGATTCTACTTGATTACCACATCTATGCTTGTCTGAAGCTGAGCAAATTGCTGCATAATCTCTTTATTAATTTTGGCTTGCTCTAAATACACACTAGCAACATATGAACCTTTCGTTGAAGCTTTATCCGACTGTCCCAATGCAAGATTCATCTTTACCACTTGCTCGATACACTCAACAATCCCTAAAAATAGTTAATCTAGAAATATGCCCCCCCCCCATGATAGTGTTAGCACCAAGCATGACTATTCTCATCAAGGGCACGGTAGAAGATCACCACCAAGGCATCATCAACTCTCTTATGATTTAGGGCACTCTTCAAACATTTAATAAACTATTCCTATGCAATCAAATAACGAAGAAGTTTCTCAAAGATGTTGATCTGGTCCTTCAACTTGAGCTTCTTCGATCTAAGAAAGTACCTCTCCAAAAAGTTCTTCTGCAAATCTGTCCAACTAGTGATTAAACTCTACAGGAGCTCATGTATCCATAGTGCAACATTGCCCGTGAGAGATAATGGGAAGATACGAAGTCCCATAGCATACATAGACAGATTCTATGTCCCTATCACACACTTACAAACAAATGTCACATTGTGCAAGTGGCTCTATGGATCCTCTGATGGTAAGCCTGCAAATAGCCCACAGTTTTGTAGCATCTAAAGTAACCCACTAGAAACTATGAACTTTGTGTCAGCCAGTAGTGGTGGCAACACAATAACACCCATCCCATCCATAGCCATGGTGTTCAACCTATACTGATTCCACTGATAAGCATTGGCATTGAACTCTTGAGGCCGTGGAATGTCCTCCAAATGAGGTGGGTTCTCATTCGTACCATCATCATTATTATCCCGGTTCAAGGATGCATTGGCCACATTGTTGGTATTTTCTTGGACCATTCTCCTTATAGTTCGGTGTATCTCTGGATCAAGTGGAATTAAGGGATTTCCTTGACTCCGAGTGTTGGGCATACACTACTCGTATACCCTAGAAAGAAACAAAAACAAATACAAAAGTAAAATAAAAGGAACAAAGGATAAACACTTATTATTTAATGAATCAACCCAAGTCTTGCCGTATCCCTCAGCAACGGTGCAGAAATATTTGATGTCGCCCAAGTTACACCACTATTTTAGAGGATAAAATAGTCGCTTTCAAGATATAAATCTAACCATGGTTAGGGTTGAATCCACAGGGAATACGTAGATTCATGAGAATTCACAAATATGTAATTCAAATAGTTAACCAACTCAATTCCCCAAAAGGGGTTTTTGCAATAATCAATAAGAAAGTAAGCTAAACTAACTATCATGGAAGAAAACCAATAATAGAGAGCAACTAGGGTATTATGTTCCCCATGATTCCCCAACTCAGTATCACCGGATAACCCAATTCTTGTTTAGAATATAGCACGCAAAGTGATAATTTAAGTTCACCAAGCCCTTTGGTCAAAGGTGAGAGGAGAATTTTACTATGCGACTTGCCCATCTCTGTAGTGTCCATTACTAACCATTACAAATAATTCCTAATAAAACCTCCCCTTGGCCCAATTTGGTTGATAAGACGAGAATATATCATCGAATCCTATTAATTAATCTCTTTTCCTATTCATTACTATCTTGGTCTAGTCAGCTACACTAGGTGTGTTCTAATGTTGGCCATCACTAGAAAACATGCAAAACGAAGAGAATTGATTAATACCTGCATATACCCATTCTAAGAATTGCAAATTATCTAGCTTTAGTTTGTTAGATCTTCATGGTTCCCACAACCCTAGTTATGGATTTAGCTACTCATGCTATTGGTAGATGAAGAACCTATGAATTAAGAAAATATATATAAACACTTACCCAATTGAACTAAGAATCAAGCAAATCCAAAATTGATTAGAATTATAAGATTGAAGATCAAATTAATTCACAAGTGTATTCTCACAATTTTCTCTCTAAGTATTATATTCTAACCCTAATTACAATGACTCTGGCGGCTCTCTCTGAAAAATAACCTAAAACATACTATTTATAGTAATTACAATTAAGTCCTTAATAAAATTGAAAGGCTTGTCAACAAACTCCATGAAAGCTATTTACTACTCATAGTGTCTTCTACAAGTCATAATCGAGGTCTCATAATCTTGTCCTGGGATCTTGGAATTTTTTTCTATGACTTCACTTTACGACTTGCAAATAAATCCATGACTCGTATTTCTTGTTCGTAGGTCTCAACAGCATTAAATTTTCCTTCACTGGAAATCTTCACGTAACCTAGCTATATGACTCATAGAATGCTCTATGACTCATACATCTATCTTGTAGAATTTACCTTCAGATATCATCCCTCATTGGAATATGCCACAAGACCAACTCTACGACTCATAGAATGCTCTATGATCCATAGAGGGTCTCATAAACCTAAAATAAGAAATCTTCTGCAATTTTTCCCCAAGTCATAGCCAACCAGTAATCCTGCAGAACTAAACACAAAAACACATAAAACCCAAACATATCGAATTGAGAACACAAAAACTCTTAAGTTTTATGCATCAAATATTTTGTGTTTTACAACACATTAGGAGGGGACTTAAAGTATTTTCCTGTTGAGATGGGACTTCATCAAGGATCTGGGTTGAGCCCTTTTCTGTTCGCTTCAGTAATGGATGAGCTGACATAGTCTATTCAGGAAGAGGTTCCATGGTATTTACTTTTTATAGATGACATAGTATTGATTAATGAGACTCGCGCTAAAGTTAATGATTGATTGGAGATTTGGAGACATTCTTTGGACAGGACCAAAATAGAATACTTAGAGTGCAAATTCATTGTTGGAAGTGATGCAACATATACTGATGTGAGGCTTTCTAGTTATTCTATTCCCAAGAGAGAACATTTAAGTGCCTTAGGTCCATCTTCCAGAGTAATGGCAACATCCACGAAGATGTCACACACTATACTGGGACAACATGGATGAAATGAAGGCTGGCCTCTGGAGTTTTGTGTGATAAGAAGATACCACCTAAACTTAAAGATAAGTTTTACAGAATGATGGTTAGACCGTCTTTGCTGTATGAGATGGTGCTGGCCAAAAACACATACGTTTAGAAGATGTAGATTATAGAGATGAGGATGTTGAGATGGATGTGTGGTCATACTAAGAGTGATAAGATTAGGAATGAGACTATTCACGAGAAGGTATACGTGGCTCTTATGCCTTACAAGATAAGGAAAGCGAGATTGAGATAGTTTAGTATGTGTATAGTAGTAACGAAGCTTTGGCTAGGAGGTTTGAGAGGTTGGATTTACAGGTTTCTCAGATAGGTAGAGGTAGACCAAAGAAGTATTTGGGGGGGGTGATCAGGTAGTATGTGACTGAACTTCATCTTACCGAGGATATAGCCTTAGATAGAACAAAGTGGAGGTCGTGTATTAGGATAGCAGGCTAATAGGCTAGTAGGGGTACGTTGATGCCTGACTTGGTGTTTTAGTAGGATAGTAGGACTAGACGTGTCTGTTTATCTTGTGTTATTTTTTCCCGGCTTATGTTTGTTACTTCTATTGTATTTTTATATTATCATTTTCTTTCCATTTTAATCGATTTTTTTCTCCTTTTCTTTTTCTCTTTGTTTCATATTTAGTTTCTTCTGCTTTTGCGGCTTGATATTTTTCTGACGAGGGTCTTTTAAAAATAACCTCTCTATTTCTACAAGGTGGAGTGGTAAGGCCTGCGTACATTTTACCCTCCGCAAATCCCACTTGTAGGACTCCACTGGGTATGTTCTTGTTGTACAAGTCACTTTTTGGGGATCTTTTTTGTGAAGCTTTTTGTGATGTTTGTTCATAGGCCACTGATCCAATGGAATTTTATCCTCCTATATTATAAACAACTATATGTAGTACATTTGACTTGTATGTATGTAAACGAACTAAGTGTTGCCTCAGATAAATAGTGTAGTCAATTGCTATCAGTGTGTATACCCCTATTTGGATGACTGGATATTCTCGTCATCCTTATCCTTAGTGTTGGTATTTAAATCTTATTGGCATTTAATATTCTCTTGCATAGAGTACAGAGGTCAATAAAGGATCTAGCCTATATATCCTTCTCTATCTTGTAAAGTTAGATTAGCAATTTTATCTGCCAACTGATTAGCCTCTCGATATGTATGTTTGATTATGACATTCATGGTTGTAGTGAGATGATGAATTTGTTTGATGTGTTCACATATTTTCCATGTAGTCATCCATTCATTGAGAATTATTTTCTATAGGACCAAAGAATCAATCTCGATAATGATGTGATTCTTTTCATTCTTTTTACAAAATCTTAGCCCATACAATACCCCTTTCACTTCTGTTTCCATGTTAGTCATTATTCCCAACACCTTAACGTCTGCATATATTAGATTTCCATAATTTTTCCTTATGAAGACACCATAGGAACTTAATCCAGGATTACCTTTGCATGCTCCATCCGTATTACACTTTATCTAGCCTTCCTCAGGATTCCTCCATCTAAATGGATAATTGTGTAGTTTTGGCTTATATATCTGTAGGACCTTCAATATTCCTTCCCAATCACTTGGAATACTTATCCATGGGAATCTAAATTTAATAAATAGAAAAACAGTCTATTGGTATTGGAAGATAAGACTATCCAATCTTACCTCTTTTCTATGTTTCCTATTATTTCTTCTTTTCCATAGCTCCCACATTATCACCATAGGAATGATCTTGTAAACAAATTGAAGCTTTGGGTTTTCCAATTTTTTCCACCATTTAAGAATCAACTATTGTAGATGTAGTCCCTCTATTGCCCTTCCTGCAAATGAAGCAAAATAATTCCATAGTTTTTGGGCTAAGAGACCTATTAAAAAGAGATGAGACATAGTCTCCAGCTCATACTCCTCATAGAAATAACACCATGATACAATCTGAATATGTATCCTTCTAAGATTATCATCTATAGGCACCCTTTTTCTCCACACACTCCATAGGAAAAAAATTATTTTAAAACGGTAGCACCTTAATAAAAATGTATTCCCCTTAACTCAACTTTTCTTTTTTCCTTCTTAATATCACAAAAGATAATTTGGTGGAGAAGGACCCACTATTACTTGGCATCCATCTAGGGCAGTCATTGAGACATCTCCCAATATCAGGATTCATATTCATGTCAATATGTTCCGCTATTTCAGTAGATATCAGATTCTTCAATTTGTCAGTATCCCATATCCCTCCATGAATGAACTCCTTAACTTCCAAGTCTTGATCCATCCTTTTTTCTTCTATGAAATACAGTGCTCCTTGCTTTGTACAATTATCAAGCCAGAAATTAGAATTTCCAGCTCTAATTTGCCACCACATCTCATGTTTCACCTCATCTCTAATGTCTTTCTTCCAGACATGAGAACCTCCATTCCTTTTAGCCAAAATGGATGATCCTTCTTAAAATATTTGTTCCAACTAAAATGATCTCATAAAGGAGTTTGTTGAGGTCTTGAAAATCCACCACAATTTACCAAATAGGGCCTTTGAAATGTCTTGCAGAGATCTAAAGCCAATTCCACCCTCTTCTTTGGGAAAGCATAGATCTTCCCATTTAACCCAATGCTTACCTTTCTCTCCACCTACCTTACTCCAGAAAAATAATGAGAAAATCTAATGAATTTGATCAATTTTCTTTCTTGGATGGTTCATTACTGACAATAACTAGATGGGCATGGATTGTAGCACATGGTTCACTAAGATATACTTACACCCAAAAGATAATTTGTTATGCCAAGTCCTAATCCTCCTTGAAATTTACCTCAATAGCTCCTCATAATGGGCAAAATTTCTTCTGCCATAAAAACCTAGTAGTTATAAATTATTTTTGTCTTAACTTAAATCAACTTTACATTATAGTAAATTAGCCTTCCCTTATCTTGTAGATAACCCAAGAAGTGAAAAGAGAAGAAGTGCTTTAATAGCTGGTCACAGATCCACTGAGGTCTCAGAAAATATATAAGAAGAAGATTCTTCAACATAAGGACCAAGAAGGAGTAGAAGCATCGGTACGAGTGGCTATTCTGGTAGCAGAAGTCAATTCCAAGCAACCAGATAACACAAAGGAAACCACCAACTTACCAAAGTGGAAAATAAAATTTCCAGACATAAGATCAGTATGAATTCAGCTTGCTAAGGATCAACATAAGTAGTCTTTTGAAGTTGGTGACAACTTAGAGGTCCTTTGCCATGGTAGTGGCATGAATGGTTGCTGATTCAGGTGAACGATCCTACAAGTAGCACAAAAACATTTGAAAATTCAGTATGATGACATCCTAGATTTTGATGGTCTTGAAAAGCTCAAAGTATCTTAACCACTATGATTATAACTCAAGTTTATATACTATAACTTATTATCTACTTGCATATATTGACTTGTCTAGTCTCCCTTTACCCTGTTTCCTCATCACCTTTGCTTGATTTATAGGAATGTATTCCTTCTGACAAACTGCAGGCTCTGATAAATTGGGCATGAGATGCACATGTTGTCTCACAATTTGGCCCCGGCCTTTGGAGGATTCTTCTCATCATTCTTTTAAAGTAGGAGCAACAATTGATGCTTGGTGGCATGATGAGTTGTGGGAAGGTGCTATTGCTGGATTTGATGTCTGTGGAAGAGATTATTTTTAGGTTTACTTCCCTGGTAAGAAACGAAAGTTTCCAAAAATTGAAAAGTTAAAATATAAATAGAAAACAAGAATAAAAGGAGAATTCTTCCTTATCGGTTGATTCAGAGCAACTTTGCATAAGGATAACTCAACAGCCAATGGATGCAAAATTGGAGTCTGATTATTTTTAGTTCTTACTTGAATCCATATGTCTAATCTCAATATTTTGTCTTAAATTGACTTTCTAGCTCAATAGTGGAAACAGTTCTAAACTGGAAGCCTCCCTTCTAGCCAATTTATTGTCTGAAAGTTTAAATGATCTATGTTGGTCATAGACCGATGGTCTAAGTTGTTTTTTACATCTCAATAATAGGCGAGAACATATTATTGGAGATCCCAAGGAAGAACATGAGGAATTCAAGAGACTGGGCTCATGACAAATGGGTTGAAGTTGAGGGAAAGAAAGACATAAAGTCGTTCATAAGCTCGAGTATAACTTAAATCTCCAGGTGTAGTATCAAAGAGATAGGAACTGCAAGAATCAGATGGCTCCTAAGCTTGTGGCATTTGAAGACAACAAAATGGCATCAACTTCTAAATGCTCAACAGAGAATCAAGACACTCATGTGCTTAAACTAAAAAAGAAAAGATGGTCTATTGAGAGAACTGTCTTGTGAATAGTAAATAGTAAAGAAAGCGATGTAATTGTCTGAAATTAGTTCTTGCTACTTGCAAGTAAATCAATACACCATCTTTTTTTCATTTTAAGCACATGAGTGTCTTGCTTGTCTCCTGAGTGTTTAGAAGTTAATGCCGTTTTTTTGTCTTCAGGTCTCCACAAGCTTAGGAGCCATCTGATTCTCGCAGTTTCCAGCTCTTTGACACTGCACCGGGATATATAAGTTAAACTCGAGCTTATAAATCACTTTTTGTCTTTCTTTCTCTCAACTTCAACCCATTCTTTATTTGAATCTCCAGTAATATGTTCTCACTTAATATTGAGGTAAAAAATACACCTTGGGGCATAAATCCATGACAACCATTGATCATTTAAATTTTCGGACAACAAATTAGCAAAAGTTAGGCCTATTGTTTAAATCTTTTTCCATTGCTGAGTTAGAAAGCAAATTTATGGCAATGCTGAGCTTAGACATATGATATCAAGTAAGAAATGAAACTAATTAGAGGATCCAATTTTACACCCATTGGCTATTGAGTTATCCTTATGCGAAGTTGCTATGCATTAACTGATAAACATATAAATCTCTTTTTATTCCTTGTTTTCTCTTTCCATTTTAACTTTTTAGTTTTTTAAGACTGTTGTTTCTTACCTAGGAAGTAAACCTAGAGATCACTGCTTACACATGCCTCAAATCCAGCAACACACCTTCCCACCACCGGTCAGACCACCAAGCATCAATTGCAGGTCCTACTTCAAAAGAATAGTTAGTAGAATCCTCCGGAGGCCGGGACCTGACTGTGAAGTGTCTTGTGCATCGTACGACCAATTTATTAGGGCCTGTAACTCAATATATGTAATTAGATCATAAGATAAAGTATGTACACTTAAGTATACTCATAGTCGTTACGTTAAGCTTTTCAAGACCATCACATTCCTGGATGTCATCATATTGAACTTTCAGACATTTTTGTGCTACCCATAAGACCTTACACCAGTACCAACAACCATTCATGCCACTATCATGGGATGGAACCTCCAAGTTGTCACCAACTTCAAATACAACTTATATTGAGGCTCAATAAGCTTAATTTTAATAGGTCCTATGACTGGACATTTTATTTTAATTTTGGGTAAGTTGGTGGTTTGACATTGGCTATCAGGTTAGCAGGAGTTGACTCTCTAATACTAGAATGACCGCTAACACCAATACTTCTATTCCCACTATGTGCTTGCGTTGAAGGATCTTCTTAGGTTATATGTTTTGAGAATTCATCAGATTTGTGACTAGCCATTAAAGAACCTCTTCTCTTTTCACTTGTCGGGGTATCTACAAGATAAGGGAATTCAAATACTATAACATAAAGTAGAGTCAGGGACTGGTCCCTTGACTTATCTTTGGTGCCTTTAGGATTTGCATAGTCTTTGTGATTTGTTTTATGCATTGGATAATCTTTGATGAAATGCCATAGTTTTTCACACTTATGATAGATCATTAGCTGTAGCAGCTTTGCTAGGGTTTCCCTTCTTCTTGAAACCACCATGCTTTCTCACAATTTTTTGAAATTTCCTTGTGAGATATGCCATTTAATCTTCATCTTCATTAGATTATTCAACTTGTACCACTTTTAGAGCTAACGATTTGTCTTTCTTAGCCACATCACTTGCTCTATTCAACTTAGGAGTTTGGAGATTACCTATCAAGGCATCCATTGTCAGCACCTTCAAATATCTAGCCTCAATGATTGCATCAACTTTGTTGGCCTAAGACTTAGGAAGAATTCTAAGAATCTTCCTTACTTGTTTAATGGGATGAATGGGTTCATCCAAACATATAAAGTCATTGATAATGCATGAGAACCTAGTATATGTATCATGAATGGTCTCACCTTCCTTCATTGTAAAATTTTCATACTAAGTAGTGAACATATTAAGTTTAGACTCCTTCACTTTTTTAGTGCCTTCATGAGTTGTGCGTAAGAAATCCCAAATCTCCTTGGCTGACTCACAAGCAGAGATTTCATTGTACTTCTTAGTCCTAATGCCACAGACCAACAACTTCTTTGCCTTGTAATTCTTCTCAATCTTCTTTTGATCTACATCATTTTACAATTATCTAGTCTTAGGGACTAGTTGAGTGATATCACCGTCTTTCACCTCTATTGCAGGAACATTAAGCACAATGTCCCATTGCTCACTATCTTCAGCAATGAGATAATCATGTATACGAATCCTCTACCGACTATATAATTTCCCATTGAAGTGAAAAGGTCTAATAGATGACTGATCCTCTTCAACATTTAGTGGATCTTCCATTTTTCTTCAAGATCCTCTCTGGATATTAAACTTTTAGAGTCCAACATTTGATATCAAATGATGGAAACGCTATTGTCCACTAGTGTAAGGGGACCAGGTCTCTTGTCAGAACAACAATAAACCAAAACAGGTAAAACAATAAAGCGACAAAGTAAAATGAGACAAGTTCTTTTACGTGGAAACCCCCTTGCTTAAGAAAGAAGAAAACCATAAACTGTAGTCATAAGATTTCAACTCAACTCCCTTAATCTTCAAGGGAACAAAGCTTTGGATAGCAAACTCTTCCAATCAAGAAACCTAACTCTAGATCCCTTCTCGCTCATTGTGATAACTCTACCATAGGTATGAGCTCACTAAGTAGCTGCTCTGATACCAACTAAATTGACTGAGTAGGAATCGATTCATAAGATGCAGGCACCATTTTTGGACAATGAAGTACATAAAGTAAAAAAAACTCTGATTTTGCTAAGTGTACTACTCGGGAGCCTCTCCAAGAACACACAGTCAATGTGTGTAGAAACCCTCAAGCTTTCTCTTCAAAAAAGGTTGGGTATATATGCCCAACATCAACAAAATTTGGAGAAATTTGATCAGCAGGCTGATGCGCTCCAACAAATAACAAACTTGGTAGGTGCACAATGTACTATTTGTCGGGTGTCACTTTCAGGTTCACAACACCCATGGGATATGTCCCTTATCTGTTCGCTGTTCCCATGGTTTGTTAATTCATCAAAACTTTATAACATCAAGTTCTTGCAGAGTGATTTGATAGACTTGAGCCCTAACTAGATCGTCACTTACCTTAGGCCTTATTATCTTTTATTTCCTCACTTTAGTCTATTGAAATGTCATTAAATCACTCAATGGGATTTTCTAGGCATCAGAGATGATTTATGTTTGCTCGATGGGCCACATTAGATCTTTGGCTGAGTTCATCTGCGGTTAGAGGTTCAATCTTAGTGTTCCTTGCTATTTACTACTCAACCCCATATGACAGAGTTGACTATAAAAGACCCACTACAATGTCACGACCCAAGCCTAGGACCTAGATGTGACACGATACATAGGGAATTCAAAGGGACCCCAAGCAAGCCTCTTAACATCTCATTACACATCATTGGTCACGGAAGCAAGTAAATGACATAATAGATTAGAAATAAGGGCAAAAGGGACTGAGGGGAAGCTTCATAACATAAATATCAAGAACAAGAGAGTCAAGGCTTATAGCATAGATACATAACATGTCCAACAATACCTTTAACTATAGAACTTAGGGGGGGCCAAGACAAGAAACTAGGCTCACCCTCATAGTCAATACATACATAAAAGAAAGAAAGTCTTAGAACATATCATGAGATCATAAACAATGTCCCCAGAATGGAGGACTCACCAACAAGCTTGGGAGAAATGCACTAGCCATGTGGAGGATGATGCTCAAGAGAGATTCCGATTCCTACATAGTGAAATTATGTAGTCATAGAGTATGCATTAGTACATTTGAATGTACTAAGTATGTAGGATACAATGCAAGAAGAAGTAAGTAACATGTTCGAAATGCATCAGCATAGACAATAAGTAGCATATAATAATATGGCATGTATGGATGATGGTTCAAGTAAAAGCATGCTTATATAGAACATAGTATATGTGTAAGGAGTGACCATCACTAGTGAATATCCAAGGACTACAACCCCCTTGGAGAGGCGAATGAGGTATGAACACCTCAATCGGTTGATGAGGTACAAACACCTCAACATGGCTGATGAAGTACAAACCCCTCAATAAGGTTGATGAGGTACAAAGCCCCCAACAAGGTTATCAAGATACAAACCTTTAGACATGGTTGCATGGGCCTACTACCTCCCGAGTGAGGCCAAAGAGGTATATACCCCTCAACAAGGTACCCGAGCCGACAACCCTCTGAGCAAGGCTTTGTCAATTCCCAACACTGTAGAGATAATATCATGTACATACATTCCTTTCATCATCATAAAGTCATTCAACTAATAAGAAATGCATTAGACCTTGAATTCTTCAAGAAATCATAACCCGGACATTTTATCAAACACTTGGCGGGTGCGCTAATGTATAACCATGCATTCAAGAGTGGAATCATGCTCGAAAATCTAATGTAAAACCATCAATTGATTCTTGGTACACCCTCAAACAATATACATCAAAACCCTTCATCAAATCTCACAATAGAACTTAGATTCATAGCTCAAAACATGCTAAAACAATCACAATTTCATGAAACCCCAACACAGTGTGCAGTGAAATTTGTAATAAGCAAAACCCATGAGTAAATCAACTTTAAATCATGCAATTTTAGGTAAAAGAAAGCTTGGGTATCATGGGTGAAAGGAAACCATGAAAGAAACCCACATATCTTGACTTTGGAGAACCCTTGAAGAAGATTGGAGATGGAGAGTTGAAGCTTGAATGAGAACCTTAAGATCCGGATGAGTTTTGGGACTTGAAATTTGGAGATGAAATATTGTCTAAGTGTTTGAGAGAGTATTTGGGAATGTCTTGAATGATATGAGGGTAAAATAAGGCTAAGTATAGGTATTTTCACGCATGGGAAGACTTAGGCCCAAGACCCAAAGGCCTTGGACTGGACAAGAAAAATAATGCAAAAAATACACTGCAGTGCGCCCTTGGTGCGTCGCGTTAGGGGCGTGGATCGTCACTGGAAATAACATTTTCGTGATTTTTAAATTTTTCTATGGTTGCTCTTGGATCAGGGTTAGACCTATTTACCACTCAATTTGACCCCTTGAACAAGAATATGAAGTCATACTTTGATATCACGCACAAATTTTGAGATATATGAAAATTACGATTCCAGACACTTCCAAGGCACATTTTCAGGCACTTTTTAGGGTCATTTCAATATTTCCCCCTTGGGAACATGCGTCCCCGAATGTCAAAGAAATGTATATTAGAAGAGTAATCATGAAGAAATCAGCCCCAACAAGAATGCAACAACATACTTAAAAAACCATTTTCAAAGTCTGAACATAAGTGTAAAATCATCATGAACTTTATCAGTATAGACATGAATGCATGTAAATGACTTAGGGGCTGGAACATGGAACATGAAATCACATAGAAGACTTAGCGTTAGTACCTTATGCTTGTGTAGGATGGAAGAAATAAGAGTATCGCTTTTGTATATTCGCTTTGGCCTCCCAAGTAGCACTTTCGACTTGTTGGTTCCTCCAAAGGATCCTTAACGGAAGCAACATCCTTGTTCCTCAACCTCTGCACTTGTCTATCCAAGATCTTTATTGGAACCTCTTCATATGTCAAGTTGTCTTCAACTAGCCCCACAACATCAAGAGGCACAATGACATTAGGATCACCCATATGCATCCTCAACATAGACATATGAAAGACAGGATGAACCAATTTCATTTCACTAGGCAAAACTAACTCGTAGGCCACCTTACCAATCCTCCTCATCACCCTTTAAGGACCTAAATATATAGGTATTAATTTACCTATCTTGCAAAAATTAAACAACACCATTCATGGGTGACACTTTCAAATAGACCTAGTCACCAACCCTAAACTTAAGCTCCCTCCTTCTCACATCAGCATAAGACTTGCGGAGTCTTCGGGCTGTTCTTGACCTTTCTCTAATCATCCTTACCTTCTCCATTGCATCCATAATCAGATTCTAACCCAACAAAGCCAACTCTCCAACTTCGAACCACCCAACCGGGGATCTACAATGTCTACCATAGAGATGTAATGATCCCAAAAAGTGCCCGAAAATGCCCAGAATTGTAATTTCCATATATCTCAAAATTCGTATGTGATATCGAAAATTCAACTTCATATTATTGTTCAGGGGGAAAAATTGAGTGGGAAGTTGGTCTAACCCAAATTTTAGAGCAACCATAGCAAAATCCGAAATTTCACGTGAGCAACAAAAACAGTGTGCCTACTCCCCTAGCGCAATGCGGTTGGGCACGCCACTGCCTTATTTTGTGCCAAGTTATTTTATTCTGATCCAAGGCTTTTGGGTCTTGGGCCTAAGGTTTCCTATACGTGAAAATACCTATACGTAGCCATATTTCATTTTTCATATCATACAAGACATTCCCCAATTTTTGTCAAACACTTAAACTAATGTTTCATCCTAATTCAAGTGTCCCAAACTCATTCCAGATCTCAAGAAATTTATTCAATCTTCAAGCTCTCATTCAAATTTAAGTCAAACTTATTCATGTCATTTAAGACCATCGTGATTCCCCTACATCAAGCCAAGTTCAAAGCAATTTTTGTTGGCTAAGTGTTGCACAAGTACCAGTAGCATGGTCAACTTTAAAGGGGCATGTCTCTTAGCACAAAAAGAACTGGGTGGCCGACGACCTACCAAATCAAATCTCTTTGAATTCTCTTTCCAAGGCACTTGGTTTCACCTTATTTTGAGTTCACATGAAGAAGTTATGCCCGTTTCCGTAGAACTTGTATATGCAGGGGTATATACGAATTTTTGCTAAATTCCGCCTCATTAATGGCCTTCCGTAAATTTAGCCATTTATGTTGATATTTTGGGAATTCCTATGCTATCTTAACACCTCCTAAAGACCTAACTCTATTCCTAAATATCAAATTCACTTCTCCCGATTGGAATACACTCTCAAATCCTCTCAAGAGACTCCATCAAAACCCTAATACAAATTCAAGGAAACTCAAGAGCAAGCTTTGGATTCCTAGACCAACTTCAAAACTACAAGTCTTTCACAACTCAATTTCAAGAAATTCAAGGTATAAGGTATGTGGGATTCATTCATGGTAACCTTTCACCCATGAATCCCAATCCTCCATTTCTATGAAAATTACATGTTTCCAAGTTGTGTTGCTTATGGGTATTATTCATTAGAGATTATAACCATATAATATATTGGGATTTTATGAAAGTTTGGTTGAAAATACATGATTACTCATTTTTATGCCTATACCATAAAATGATTTACCTATTATGATTATGCATGTTTTATGCTATAGAACTATGATCTCTCTTGATATTTGATGAGGGTTTTCAATGTATTTTGCAAGATGGTATTACTAAGTATTGGTGGGCTGTTTTACTTCAAGTTTTCTTGCATGATTTCACTCTTAAATTGTATGGATTTATACTAGCACTACACACCCGTCAAGTGTTTGACAAAATATTAGGTTATGGTTTCTTGAGGAATTGAAGGTCCAAATGTATGTTTTATGAGTTGAATGATTATATGATAATGATGTGATGATGAAATAAATGTATGTATATGGTATTCTCTATATAATGTTGGAATGTGACCACGCCCTACTCGAAGGTTGCGCCCCGGGTAACCTTGTCAAGGGGTTCGTACCTTGATAACCTATCGAGGGGTTTGTACTCCGGCACTGTGGGTGGTAGGGTACGACTATCCATCAACCTTGTTGGGGGTTTGAACCCATCAACCTATCGGGGGGTTTGTACTCAGGCACCAAGGGTGGTAGGGTGCAACGATCCACCAACATATCGGTGGATTTGTACTCTAGCACCATGAGTGGTAGGGTGTGATGATGCACCAATCTATCAGGGGGTTTGTACTCAGGCACCATGGGTGGTATGGTGCGATGATCCACCAACCTATTAACAAGGTTTGTACCTCAATCACCAAGGATGGTAGGGTGTGACGATCCACCAATAGTTTATTGGTCTTTTCTTACACATATGCTATGTCTTATGTAAACATGTTTTACTTACGCATTAATCATACATGCCATATTGTTACTATGCTAGCTATTGTTTATCTCTATGCATTTTGACTATGATATCTATCTCTTGTTGCTTTGCATCCTACTTACTTAGTACATTCAAACTTACTAACACATACTCTATGCCTACATGATGTCACCATGTAGGTACCGGAGCACCGCTTGATCATCCTCCTCCTCCACGTGGCTAGTTTGGTTGTCCTACAAGCTTGTTGGTGAGTCCTCCATTTTGGGGAACGTTGCTTATGATCTCTTACTATATATTAAGACTTTCTTTCTTTTGGTTATGTATTGACTATGAGGGTGAGCCTGGTTGCTTATCTCTGCCCTCGCTCTTATCTATGTAGTAGAGGTATTGTTGGATATGTTATGCATCTATGCTTAAGCCTCGACTCTTTTGTTTTCTTGATATTACGATATGGAAGTGTACCCTTAGTCCCAATTTCCCTTGTTTATGCTTACCTATTATTTTCATTTTAATTGCTTCTGTGACCGAGGATGTGTAATGATATGTTATGAGGCTTGTTTGGGGTTCCTTCGGGTTCCTCTTTCGCCGGCCACATCTAGGCCCTAGCCTTGGTTCATGACAACGATGGTATCAGAGCACTAGGTTGTTAGATCCTCAAAGTCCAACACACCACATCAACTAGAGTCTTATTCATGGTTGTGTAGTGCACTACAACTATGAGTAGGAGGCTATGATACGTTTTAGGAAATATTTCCCTTCTTCATGGTCTATGTCGTACTTTAGAAGTGAGATAGGGCTTTCCCCTATAATGAATGTTCTTTGCTCTTCTAGTTGATCATGCCGCTTCAAAGAGGGAGGCAGAAAGGTAAGTTGAAGGTTTTGATTTTGATGGATCCGGGTTTCGCTATTCCTTTCATTATTACTTTTCTTGGCTAGTGGGCTTTTTGTGTGCCCGAGTTGTTATGTGAACCTTTGGTGTCTACCCACCTTGTTGTGTCTATTGTTGTTGGAAAGTTCATAGGTATTATTCCATGTTCATATTGCATTAGGTCTTGCCTTGTGACTCATTGGATTTGATGTAATAGATTTGATGTTATACTTGGGATGGAATTGTTGCATGCATGTTGTGTCTCCATGGATGGTAGGACCCGTAGAGTTAGATTCTGACTCCCTAATGAATCTG
>JAPFFP010012031.1:0-17098 GCA_026153255.1 Solanum medicagineum
CACTTCCCACAACACTCAATTCCTAGACTTATGCCCCATAATTAGCTTAAGATAAAATACACAATATTGCAAAATTTCCCAAGAGACAATTTACCCCAATTAAAATATTTATGGGGTCTAACACATACACATCATTTTCCGGCCAAGATTTTGGCAGGGACATTATTTCCTAGGGTTTTGGCTTGTTTTCCATCTACAGTGCATTTGTTCAATTCGTCTACCATTTGGTAAGCTTCTTGGTTAACCCTAATGCATTATGGTGGTGAGTTATGCTATAGATATTGGTGTATGTGTTTAACTATGAATTTTCAAGCACATTTGATTATATTTTGATATAAACTTCAAAACCTAGGGTTGGTGTGTTTTGAAGTATTTTGTTATGAATTGAACCTTGTTTGAAATTCTTGAGTAGGTGGTTGTGATTATGTAATTGCTTGATCCCTTAAATGTAGTGCTTATTTGTTGCCTTATCATTGAGCAAATTGTTTTCGAAATGAGAATTTGGTTTGTGTGGGTGCGTTTTATATGCCTTATATTGTTGAACCTGATTGAAATCATCTGAATGGCATCTGTACCTCAGTAGCATGGTTTGTTTGATACAAAGTGCTAGTTTGGATAAGAAAGTGCTCTTGGTTTCGTTTGTTGTGAATTAGAATTGCCTTCAATTCTTTGGGATGCTAGTTCCTTTAGCTTTCTGCTGTCATTTTGGGATTACCTATGTGTCTATTATATCGTATTGCTCCTTTAACTGTAAATTCCTAAGTTCGTGTGTCTTGTTTGAGTTTGTTGTGGGAAAGTGTTAGATACTACTGATGTCTTCTAATTCTAGCTACGAGTCCCTCCTATGACTCGTAGGCTCCCCTACGAGTCATAGTGGTCCCTCGTAGCAAGCATCAGTCACTTATGGTTTCTTCATGTTTCTCATACAAGACCCACATATGACTCGTAACGCTCGTTATGACTCATATTAAGGGTCTCGTAATCTTGACAAAGTATTTGAAAATGTCTCTGGAAATGGGTAAGAGGCCAAACTACGACTCGATCACTCTACTACGAGTCGTAACTACACTTCACATCTAAGTTTAGACTTTATTTTTTCTAGATATTTTGTTACTATGAGGCTAGTGTATGACTCGTAGGTCATTCTACGAGTCGTAGCTGTACTTGGTCCTGTAGACCTACAATTGCATCCGAGATTTTTGTCTTTTGTTTTATTTTGTTTCTATGTTTCAGTGTTTGCGTTTCTTGTTCTTTGTTATATGACTCATTCAATCAAACATCTTGATGCTCACATGGGTCATATGGTTGTTTTGCAGATGCAATGCCTCCAAAGGACAAACGAACAATCAATCCTTTCAACGAAGGTTGATTGATGAATCTTCTGAGGCAGAGAGATCTGAGGGGTCTGTAGAAGTTCATAGGGTCAGAATAGACCCCGAAGCTACTAGAACTCATACCCGGGCACTTGCAGAATAGACTCTCATGGAAGTTAGCAGTTCCTCCTAGTCTGACACGGAGGAACAACAGGGTAATGGAGACAGGTGTGATATCAGCCTACCACAGATGACCCCCACACACTCAGGGTTAGAGTGGAATCTGAGAGCACCTCCAAGAACCAACAGGACAAAGTCCAGTCATAGTCCCCAGCTGACCGCAGATGGTGTGTCCTAGGTATGAAGGAGATATACGACCAGGGATTAGAGCCCAAAGGCCAGGGCAAACCGGTGCAGTAATTTCTTGAAGTGTCTAGACTAAGCGATTTAGGGTTGGATAAGGTGCCAGGAATGGATGAAAGTTAGACAGATATGGGATGCGATGGACCACACAATAGCTGCGCAAGTATACCCCTTTCGTAGTCCAAGACTTTTATATGTGGTGCATCTTTCTACACTCCAAAAGGGGCTACCAAAGAATAAGAAGCCAATGGAGCAGTCGAACTTATGGGTGGTGCTTGTCCGGGGTAGAAGAGTTCCTATTTTAGAGGAGACCATTCGGTGGATCCAGTTTGGGCCCACTTAGGAGTGCCTCAATCTACCACAGTAATATGATGGATGCATTGATAAGATGAGGAGATCAGTGATTGGGAAGGACATCGGGGCCAAGACAGAGCTTATACGATGGATTGCTAGCCAGATTTATGAGGATGGCTTTGAGCCGACATGGTTTACCAACCACGCAGATCTTATTGTAAAGGCTCTCCTCTCTTTATGGGACAAGTTTTGGTGGTCCATTATCCGTTGGCGTATCCAGCTCACTTTCACCGATAATGTGATCACCTTAGAGTTGGCTGTGTTATTAGCCAATATCTTAGTTGGTTATGAGATAGACTGTCCCAGATCATCTCGAAGTAGATCCACGAGGCAGCTATTCAGAAGAACACCTCACTACCATTTCTTGTTTTGATTCATCATTTATGCAGTTCAACAGGTGTTCCTATTGATCCCCACTGGGACCAGCACGTAGAGGCTACACACACCATGGATCGTAGTCTGATAAAGGCTAACAAGAACCCGGTTGCCTTACCACGAGCAACCCCTCCTATTCTGGAGCTATTCCTAGTAGAGCCTCTAACTCAGAGTGCACCTCCAGCTGCTATCGGCACTACTCCAGCTACTACAGAGCCTACGCCAACTGTGGAGATTGAGTCCACACTATCCTCCAGTACTTCAGCACCAACAACAACTACAGTACATGTTGATTCTCTTACTTCTATTGTTGCTTGTTAGGCATCATTACGTAGGGTGGCTACCACGGAGTCCAAACTTGAGGCTCGATCCGCATGGGTCAGACCTTGGGTTGACCATACTATATGGGATTCAGAGGAGAGGATAAAGGCATTTGCCCGCGATCTGGTATATGAGAGAGTTAGAGCGGTGGATGCCCGAGTAGATGCTTTTGAGGTGAGAGTCCAATGGAGACTTGAGAGCACCAGGCCTGCTGACGAGTGCGGTGGCTGAGGAGTTGGCCAAGTTTAAGGCCGAGTTATTGGAGATGTTGGCAGCTCCTGTCGTAGTCCTGGAAGTGGCACTGATGGGCGATGAGGCATTTGATAGGCTAGCTGACCATCCCCATGTCCGTGGGAAGAGACCCCTTGAGCATGATGATAATCTAGAGCCAACTCAAAAGAGGTCGAGACCGGATGAGGAGCCCATACCCGAGGTGGTGGTGCAGGACTCCATATTGTTGGCGACTATTAAGAGAGATCAGGAACATAACACCCTACATGGAGAGGGTAGCTCCACTACTACTGCAAAGGAGATAGTGCCCCAGGACCCACAGACCAGCAAGAGACAAGTGCTTGGTGCACCACGATGTTTGACTTCTTTTGACCGCAGTTCTTATTTTATCATTTTGGATACTTTGTTCTATTGTTAGACAATCTTTTTATTATGTTAGGTTTTGGATGTGTTTAAATATTTTTATGTTGTTGTTTTTCCTTATATTGTGGATGTTAGTTTTTGGTTTTCAAAGTATGTATATATATTTCTATGTTATCGTGTTTGTTTTTCGTTCTTATCTTTACTTTGAGGACAAATTATCCTGTTGTTGTGGGGTGTGGGAAGTTATGGATTAAGGTCAAGTCTGAGTAGCCTCAAGTCCATAACTTCCCCTAATTTTGATCCCAAGGTTTTCTTGCCGTGTTTCTTTTTCCTTGTGGATGTTTAATTTTCTGTTGAACCGGCATGTTTGGGTAGTGCAGATAATGTGTAAATTTAGAGTAGTGTTATCTAGTGGCATATACATAACTTTAGATGCTTTTTAAAGTTTTGATGAAAAATTGGGTACCCTCAAAAACTTTTTCGAGATTGTGATTATTGATGCATTTATACATTTTGGGTATCTGGCAATGTTTGTCCCGATAATGTGAAGGTAAGCTGAGGCTTGAAGCATGACCTGTGACTCTATACTTGATCGCGGGTGCAATGCCATGTGTGTTGTGAGCTTATTTTGTTGCATTCATGCATCTTGTATAGACTCAGAACTTGCCTTACTACTCTAAGAATTGGTTCGGTGATATGGTTGATATGGAAAGGATCTTAGGCCTTTGTTCTTTGAGTGAACCCACTTTTAGCCTAAATGACCCACCAAATGAGTGAGTGAATCCCTTGTTCCAAATTTTTGAGCTTCTCATTTACTCATTCTTTCTTGACACCTTGCTAGCTTAACCTTGTTTGATGAAATACCTTGATATTGGCCTGGTCTATCCTTGGACATGTCAACCTTAATTGAGGCTAAAAGCCTTAATTGAGGGTGGCTATATGTTATGGCCCTGGTTTGAAGAATAGATATTGTGTACTTCACCTCAGGCTAAAAGCCTAAGTTAAGGGTGGCCCTTATTGTGGTAAAGTAATGACAATGAGGTGGTTAGTTGAGAAATAAATAAAGAAATAAAAAATCATGAGCTGAGTGAAGCAAAAGAAAAGAAAAGTGCCTTGGATTGAGAAAAAGTAGCAAGAATTGAGTTTAGAAATAAGGCACAACTGAAAATAGAAAGAACGCACTCGAGTAAAAGTTTGAAACAGGAGAATAAGGATGGATTTATTGAAAAAGGTTGGGTTATGAAAGCAAAAAATGTTGGTAACCATGGTTCAAGGATAGCTTTTAGTCACTACTTGCCTAAACTGCCATACAAAAGCTCCCTGAACCTTTTTATAAGCCTATAAGTCCTAAAGTGATCCGAATCCATTTTATCACCAAGTCA
Source organism: Solanum medicagineum (assembly GCA_026153255.1). Taxonomy (NCBI): domain Eukaryota; kingdom Viridiplantae; phylum Streptophyta; class Magnoliopsida; order Solanales; family Solanaceae; genus Solanum; species Solanum medicagineum. The sequence continues at coordinate 4,703 of JAPFFP010012031.1, forward strand.
GAAGATGAGTATATAGGCAAGCCTATGGTGTCAGTCAATATGCATGAATTTCAATTGTGAGAGTTAGAATGCTTCCTCAGTCCCTGAATTCTAAATGCTTTTTGAGTGAGTAAGATAGACTTCTTTTCTATGAGGGCATTTGCACTACTTTATTAGCATATGGCTGCACTAGTGATTGTAGATGGTTAATGTTCCTTAGCTTATAATAGTTGGGTTGACAGGTTCATCATCATGTTTTGTTGTGCTTAGTAACTTCACAATCTGGTTTTGAAAATGATAGTTGGGTCCTTGGATTGGGGTGAATGATGTATATGCCATTGGTATAGCTTCTATGTATTTCTCATTGTCTACAAAGATTGAGTCATCGCTTGAGGACAAGCAATAATTCTAAGTTGAGGGTGTTGATGTGCTGGCAAAATATAGCACATTTGATGCCTAAAACAAGGGATTTTTGTGAGTTCTTAATGTGAATTTTTATGGTTTTTATGTGTTTTTGTGTTGTTCTTGCAGAAAAGTTAGGTTGGCATGATTTTGGAGAAAAATTACAGATTTTGCTGAAGCATGGACATATGAGTTCACCTATGAGTCGTAGACCAAGCAACGAGTAGTAGGGTTCTATCGTAGTAAGAAACAGAGACCAAAAACTCAGAAATTTGCTAAGTGGAGGTCAACCCTATGAGGCCATCCTACGAATCGTAAGTTGCACTACAACTCATATAGGTGGACTCATAACAAGAATCAGAGAGACAAAAAGTTGGACCAAAAACTGAAGGCCTAGACTACGAGAGGAGCATACAAGTCGTATACCAAGAAATGACTCGTACTAGTGGGTCATACCAATTGAGTCCAAGATGACAAGACTTATACGAGACCCCGATTACGACTCGTAGGGTGACCTACGAGTCGTACCTGTGAGACGTACCAGCTGTCAGCTGTCTTTTCTGTGTTATTTTTAGGTTTTGTATGTAAACACTATAAATACATTAAGTTAGGGTTTTATTAGGAGATTCCAAATTTTAGAACATAGAATTTTCCTTTGAATATTCTGTCAAGAATCTTTTAGGATTTTAGCTTAGTTTATCATTTTCTCTTGGAGAACCCATTTAGGGGATTGCAAATCTTGCTTTGTACTCATTGCCTGTCTATCAAGCTTTTAGGTTTGCAACTTGTGGTATCTACACTTTTCATTGCTTTTGGTAGAACTCTCAACCATGTCTTGTGTTTGCATTTTTGTTGTTTTTGCCTTAGTAATGAGTAGCTAAGCACCCAAAACTTAGGGTTGTGGGATCCATGGGTAGTTGACTTGGTATGACCCAAGTTTATTGGATTTCTATGGTTTGGTGGTGGCCAACACCAAACCCCATCTACTATCACGATCTCGACTAAGGTAGTGACTAATCGGAAAAGGGAAATAGATGATAGGATTCGATTGATGTGTTATCGTCTAATCAACCAAGCCTGACTAAGAGGAGGTTGACTTGGATAATAGGTAACCGTTAGTTGGCACGCCATGGTGGCCGACCAAGCGCCATGGTGAAATTTGACCTTCATCATCACAAGAGGGCTAGAAGAACCTAAGTTACCTCCTACATGCGAATCTCCAAATTGTAGTTATGTTATCTAGGGAAATCGAGTCAACGAACCATGGGGAACACAATTCCCGAGTTGTCCGTAAAATTGAGTGTTTCCTTATGTTATAGTTTAGTTTTCATTTTACTTTTCTTTTTGAATCACAAACCCCCCCCCTCCCCATTTAGAGATTGTAGTTATGAATGCTTGAATGATTAGTAGTGAAGTCTCATAGTCAAGCCCTGTATTCCCTGTGGATTCGACCCTAACCTTTGGTTAGGTTAATTGCTGACAGTGACCGCTTTCTTATTGGAGCGTGAACATCATCAGTAATAGGAGACTACCATCATCGACCAAGAAATTTAGTACTTGGAATCCAAGGTAGACCATCTCTTAGTAGTGATTGAGGTACCAACCCCTCAATTGGTTGACGGACATGACCACACTCCGCTGGAAGTGATTGAGGTACCAACCCCTCAATTGGTTAATGGTTTACCACCCCTATCCAAGGTGATAGAGGTACTAACCCCTCAATTGGTTGATGGCTTACCACCCCCATCTGAGGCAATTAAGGTACCAACCCCTTAATTGGTTGATGGACATGACTACCCTCCGTCGAAAGTGATTGAGGTATCAAACCCTCAATTGTTTGATGGCTTACCACTCCCATTCGAGGTGATTGAGGTATCACCCCTCAATTGGCTATGGTCAACTCACAACACATATAGGTACTTCTTATGAAATCAAAATATGTATACCATCCTTTCATCATCATAAAATCACTTAACTCATATGCCAAGCATTAAGCCTTCAACAACTCAGGAGACATAATTCTGACATTTTATCAAACACTTGGCGGGTGTGTATGAAACAACCCCAAAAAGTGCCCAAAAATGTATCTCGGAAGTGCCCAAAATTGTAATTTTCATATAACTCAAAATCCATGTGTGATATTAAAAATCCGACTTCATATTATTGCTCGGGGGCAAAATTGAGTGAGAAATAGGTCTAACCCAAATTTTTAGAGCAATCGTATCAAAATTCAAAAATGCAAAGTGAGTAATCTGCAGTGAGCTAGCACGCACCAGGCGCGACGCGCCAGGGACACGGAGAAGGAGTATTTTTGTCTAGTTTTATTAGTTAGTCCCAAGGCTTTTGACTCTTGGGCCTAAGTCTTCCCTTATGTGAAAATACCTATACTTAAATATATTTCACTTTCATATCATACAAGACATTCCCCAATACCCTCTCAAACACTTAGACAAGTATTTCACCTTAATTCAAGTGTCCCAAACTCACTTTTGGATCTCAAGAAACCTATTCAAGCTTCAAGCTTTTATTCAAATCTAAGTCAAGCTTATTTATGTCATTTACGACCATCGTGGGTCCCCTACATCAAGCCAAGTTCAAAGAAATTTCCATTGGCTAAGTTTCACACAAGTGGCCTACAACTATCTAATCAGAGCTCTTTCAATTAACTTTCCAATGCACTTGGTTTCACCTTATTTAGAATTCAGATGAAGAAGTTATGCCCGTTTTCGTAGAACTTGTATGTGGAGGGGTATATATGGGTTTTTGCCAAATTCCGTCTCATTAATGGCATTTCGTAAATGTAGCCATTTCTATTGGTATTTTGGAACTTCCTATGCTATCTTAACACCTCCTAAAGACCTAACCCTATTCCTAAAGATCAAAGTCACTCCTCTAAATTGGAATACACTCTCAAATTCTCTCAAGAGCCTCCATCAAAACCCCAATTCAAATTCAAGGAAATTGAAGAGCAAGCTTTGGATTCCAAGACCCACTTCCAAACTTCAAGTCTTTCACAATTTAATGTCAACAAATTAAAGGTCTAAGGTATGTGCATTTCATTCATAGATACCTCTCACCCATGAAACCCAATCTTCCATTTTTATGAAAATTACATGATTACAAGTTGTGTTGCTAATGGGTATTATTTGTTAGATATTATGATCATATTCTATATTAGGATTTTATGAAAGTTTGCTGAAAATACATGATTACTCATTTTTAAGTCTATACCATGAGATGATTTATCTACTATGATAATGCATGTTTTAAGCTTTAGAACCATGATCTCTCTTGGGATTTGATGAAAGGTTTCAATGTATTTTGCGAGATGGTATCACCAAGTATTGGTGCACTATTTTACTTCAAGTATTCTTGCATGATTTCACTCTTGAATTGCATAGTTTTATACTAGCACTATACACTCGCCAAGTATTTGAAATATCCGATTTCATGAGGAATTGAAGGTCCAATGCATGTCTTATGAGTTGAATGACTATATGATAATGAAAGGAATATATATATATATATATATATATATGTATGTATGTATGAAACTATAGAGTTGGGAATTGAGCAAGCCTCACTCGGGGGGTTGTAGGCCCAGGTAACCTTGTTGAGGGGTTTGTACCTCGATCACCTCGCTCGGGAGGTGGTAGGTCCGTGCAACCATGTGGAGGGGTTTGTACCTTGATAACCACATTGCAAAGGTTTATACCCCATCAACCATGTTGGGGGGTTTGTACCTCATCAACCTATTGAGGGGTTCGTACCTCATTTGCTTCTCCAAGGTGGTGGTAGGCATTGGATATGCACTAATAATGGTCTCTCCCTACACATGTTTTATGTTCTATGGAAGCATGATTTACTCTAAGCATCTTTCATGCACGTCATATTGCTATATGCTCATCTATTGCCTAATTATGCATTTGAGTAGGGTGTCCACCAGTTGGCTAATTTGAAGGTCAGGTTAGAAGAGGTTGATAATTGTGCCATTGTTGTTGTTGAAGGTTCACAGTCTTCCTTGGTTGATGAGGTAAAAGAAAAGAAAGATCTTGATCCCTCCTTGTTAGAATTGAAGGCTTCGGTGAACGTTGGCAAGGTGGAGGTTTTCTCCCAAGGGGGAGATGGTGCCCTTAGGTACCAAGGTAGGTTGTTTGTGCCTAGTGTTGATGACTTGAGCAAGAGGGTTCTTGAAGAGACTAATAGTAGCTATCATTCTAGCATTGGCATAACTTCTTTTAATTCCATATTGTAGACATTGTACGTCCCCGGTTGGATGGTTTGAAGTGGGAGGAATGGCTTTATTGGGTTCGGTTCTGATTATGGAGGCTATGGAGAAGGTGACGTTGATTAGGGAAAGGCTGAAATAGCCCAAAGTCATCAAAGGTCCTATGCGGTGTGAGGAGTAGGGATCTTGGATGTAAGGGTGGAGATTGAGTCTATTTGAAGGTTTCACTCATGAAAGGTGTGCTTTGTTTGGCAAGAGAGCAAATTGAGTTTAAGGTTAGTGAGTCCTTATAGAGTGTTAAGGATGATTGGTAAGGCCGCATATGAATTGGAGTTGCCTATGGATATGGATATGGTTCGTCTGGTTCTTCATGCATCTAGGTTGAGGAGATTTGTTGGTGATTCAAGTGTTATAGGGCTCTTTTAGGTTGTGTACATTATGGAGGATGAGTTGACTTATGAGAAGGTCTAGTGGAGAAGTTGGTTAGATATGAGTAAAGGTCGATTTGTAAGGGTGTAGTGTTTGTCAAGGCCCTAGGGAAAATCGTCAAGTTGGAAATGTCATTCGGGGAGTCGGAGCGGGCATGTAAAAGCAATATCCCTACCTCTTCCATTCTATTCAAGCTTGTGATAACATGTCAAATCCCTTTTTTTATGGTTCCAAGCCTTATGTTTCAACCCCTATGTCATTTGCAGGCAGTCACGTTTATGTTGACAAGTTCATGATGATTTCTCTACACTTATGTTGAGATTTTGAAAATGGTCTTTAAGTGCATTATTGCATTCTTGTTGGGGCTGATTTCTTCATGGTAACTCTTCTTGTATACGTCTCTTTGACATTCGAGGACGAATTTTCCTACAGGGGAAGATATTGAAACTACCACAAAAAGTTCTCGAAAATCTGCCTCGAAAGTGTCCGGAATCGTAATTTTCATATATCTCAAAATTCATGTGTGATATTGAAAATCTAACTTCATATTCTTGTTCAGGGGGCAAAATTGAGTGGGAAGTGGGTCTAACCCAAATTTTAGAGCAACCGTATCACAATTCGAAAACACAAAGCGAGCAATTTCCAGTGAGCTAGCGCACCCCAGGTACAAGGCTCCAGGGGTGCGGAGAAGGAGTATTTTTGTCCATTTTTATTAGTTCAGTCCAAGGCTTTTGGTTCTTGAGCCTAGTCTTCCCATAAGTAAAAATACCTATACTTAGCTATATTTCACTTTCATATCATACAAGACATTCCCCAATACTCTCTCAAACACTTAGACAAATATTTCACCCAATTAAAGTGCCCCAAACTCACTTCCGGATCTCAGGAACCTCTCATTCCAATTTAAGTCAATCTTATTTATGTCATTTAAGACCATCGTGGGTCCCTTACATCAAGCCAAGTTCAAAGGAATTTCTGTTGGCTAAGTTCTGCACCAGTACCGGTAGGAGGGTCACCTTTAAAGGGGAATATCTCTTAGAACACAAAGACTTGATAGCCCACAACCTACCAAATCAATGCTCTTTGAATTATCTTTCCAACGCACTTGGTTTCACCTTATTTAGAGTTCGAATGAAGAAGTTATGCCCGTTTTCGTAGAACTTGTATGTGGGGGGTTATACACAGATTTTTGCCAAATTCTGCCTCATTAATGGCATTCCACAAATTTTAGCCATTTCTATTGGTACTTCGGGAAATTTTTATGCTATCTTAAAACCTCTTAAAGACCTAACTTTATTCTTAAAGATCAAATTCACTCCTCCCAATTGGAATACACTCTCAAATTCTCTCAAGAGCCTCCATCGAAACCCCAATACAAATTCAAGGAAAGTCAAGAGCAAGCTTTGGATTCCAAGACCCACTTCAAAACATCAAGTCTTTCATAACTCAATTTTAAGAAATTCAAGGTCTAAGGTATGTGGGTTTCATTTGTGGGTACCTTTCACACATGAAGCCCAATCTTCCATTTCTATGAAAATTACATGTTTCCAAGTTGTGTTGCCTATGGGTATTATTTGTTAGAGATTATGATCATATGCTATATTGGGATTTTATGAATGTTTGGCTGAAAATACATGATTACTCATTTTTAAGTCTATACCAAGAGATGATTTACCTATTATGATTTTGCATGTTTTAAGCTTGAGAACCGTGATCTCTCTTGGGATTTGATGTGGGGTCTCAATGTATTTTGCAATATGGTATTACCCAGTATTGGTGTACTATTTTACTTCAAGTTTTCTTGCATGATTTCACTCTTGAATTGCATGGTTTATACTAGCACTACACACTAGCAAAGTGTTTGATAAATGTCTGGATTATAATTTCTTGAGGAATTGAAGGTCCAATGCATGTCTTATGAGTTGAATGACTATATGATGATGAAACGAATGTATGTATATGATATTATCTCTATAGTGTTGGGAATCGACCAAGCGTCACTCGAGGGGTTGTAGGCCTGGGTGACCTTGTTGAGGGGTTTTTATCTCGATCGCCTCGCTTGGGAGGTGGTAGGCCCATGTAACCATGTCAAGAGGTTTGTACCTTGGTAATCACGTTGGGGGTTTGTACTCCATCAGCCATGTTGAGGGGTATTTACCTCATCAACCATGTTGGGGGGTTTGTACCTCATTAACCTATTGAGGGGTTCGTACCTTATTCGCCTCTCCAAAGGGGTGGTAGGCCTTGGATATACCTAATAATGGTCTCTCCTTACATATGTATTATGTTCTATGTAATTATGATTTACTCTAAGCATCTTCCAGGCATGTCATATTGCTATATGCTCATCTATTGCCTAATTATACATTTTGATTATGTTGCCTATCCTATTATTGTATTTAATCCTACAAACTTAGTACATTCAAACGTACTAACACATATTCTATGCCTACATGATATAACCATGTAGGAATTAGATCTCCTATTGATTCTCCTCCTCGTGGCTAGACGGATTGTTTAGTTAGCTTATGGTGAATCCTCAAGTCCAGGGACAATATCTATCTTCTTTCATGCTTACATTTAGACGACAATATCTCATAGTTGTTCGACAAATATATAAGGGTATTATGAGCTTGACCCTGTCTTAACTCTCTTGAAGTTTTTATGAAATAAAGGTTTTCCCTTAGTCCCTATGCCCTTATTTTCTACTCTTTTATTGTGTTTAATTGTTTTTGTGATCAAGGATGTGTAATGATATGTTAATAGACTTGCTTGGGGTTTCTTCAGGTTACCCTTGAGCCGTGTCTCATCTAGGCCTATGTTTGGGTCGTGATAGTGTAATGCTAGTATAAAACCATGCAATTCAAGAGTGAAATCATGCAAAAAATAAAATTAATGTAAAACCACCCACCAACAGTTAGTAATACCCTCATGTAATATACATCAAAACCTTTGATCTATTCTCAAGGTAGATCAAAGATTCATAGCTCAAAACATGCTTAAACAGTCACACTTTTTAGACCCCGACATAGTTCATAATCCATTTCATAGTAAGTAAGACCCATAAGTAAATCAACTTTGAAACATGAGATTTATTTAGATAAGAAGCTTGGGCACCATGGGTGAAAGGACCCAATGGTTGAAACCCACATACCTTATCTTTGGAGAATTCCTTGACGAAGATTGGAAATGGAGACTTGAAGCTTTAGTGAAATCCTTAAGATCCGGAATGAGTTTTGCCACTAGATTTTGGGTGAAATATTTGTCTAAGTGTTTGGGAGAGTATTGGGATATGTCTTGTATGATACGAAGGTGAAATATGGCTAAGTATAGGTATTTTCATATATGGGAAGACTAATGCCCAAGACCCAACGGCCTTGGAACGACTCAACAAAGGCAGAAATAACACATCTACGCGCCCTGGCTGCCCAGGGGCGCACAGAGCTTACTGGAATTTGCATTTTGGAAAATTGAAATTGTGATTCGGTCACTCTAAAATGGGGTCAGACCCATTTCCCACTCAATATTCCCCCCTGATCAAGAATATTAAGACAGATTTTTGATATCACCCACAAATTTTGAGATATACAAAAATTACGATTTTGGGCACTTTCGAAGCATATTTTTGGTACTTTTTTTGGGGTCGTTTAAATATCTCCCCCTTGGAAACATTAGTCCCCGAATGTCAAAGAAGCGTATAAGAAGAGTAATCATGAAGAAATCATCCCCAACAATAATGAAACAATGTATTTAAACATCATTTCAAAAATCTCAACATAAGTGTCAAAACCATCATGACCTTGTCAACATAAACATGAATGCAGGCATATGACATATAGGGTTGATACATGAGACAAGAAATCACATAGAAGACTTAGAAGCACCCTGAAATAGGGCATGCTCTGTTGCGTGCCTACCCGCTTGCCCTGAGCCAAATACCTATTTAAGGTATTCTCTGTGAGAGCCTCTCCTCCCCTAGTAGGGTGGTTAAAGAGGAGGTTGTGGATTTTTGACCTCCGAGCTAGAACTATCTTGGGGGGGGGGCCTCCTGCACCAATCCGGCCTCGACCCTCTTTTCCAAGATGAACTGCTTCTCTAGGATTGCTAAAAAGAGTGGCAGATGCCTGGGCTCATTCCTCCCGATAAAATACAAGGACAGACGGTGTTAGAATTAGTACCTTAGGCTTGACTAGAATGGAAGAGATAGGGATATCACTTTTGCATGTCCGCGTCGGCCTCCCATGCATTACTTTCGACTTGTTGATTTCTCCAAAGGACTTAACGGAACCCACATCCTTGTTCCTCAACCTTTTCACTTGTCTACCCAAGATCTCTACTGGAGCCTCTTCATAAGTAAAGTTGTCTTCAACAACACCCACAACATCTAATGGAACAATTGCATTCGGTCAACCACACATTTCCTCAACATGGATACATGAAAGACTGGATGAACCATGTCCATTTCACTAGGCAACTCCAACTCATAAGCCACCTTGCTAATCCTTCTCAACCCCTATAAGGACCCACAAATCTTGGACTCAATTTACCCTTCTTAACAAAATGAACCACACCCTTCATGGGTGAAACCTTCAAATAGACCCAATCACCAAATTTAAATTCAAGCTCCATTCTCCTCACATTGGCATAGGAGTTTTGACAACGTTGGGTTGTTTTCAACCCCTCCCTAATAAACCTTACCTTCTCCATAGCCTCCATGACCAGATCCAGACCCAACAAATCCATTTCTCCCACTTTGCACCACCCAACTGGTGATCTACAATGCCTACCATAGAGGGCTTCAAAAGGAGCCATACCAATGCTAGAATGACAACTATTATTATAAGAAAACTCAATCGATGAAAGGTGATCACCTAACTACCCTTAAACTCCAAAACACAAGCTCTAATCATATCCTCAAGAATATGGATAGTTCTTTCGGCTTGGCCATCCGTTTAAGGGTGAAAGGCCGTAATAAGGTTGGCCTTGGTACCAAGACCTCTTTGGAAGGACCTCTAAAAGTGTAAAGTGAATTTAGCACCACGATCTGATATGATAGACAAGGGCACCCCATGCAATCTAACCAACTCATTAATGTACAAATTAGCATAGTCTTCAGCCCCATAAGTAGTCTTAACTGGTAGGAAATGAGCCGACTTTGTCATTCTATCAACCACAACCCATATAGAATCGAAACCCTTTCTAGTCTAAGGAAACCCAACAACAACATCCATGTTAATTTCCTCCCACTTCCAAGTAGGAATCTCTATATATTGGGTTTGGCCACCCAGCCTTTAGTGTTCGGCTCTGACTTTTTGGCAACTATGACAACAGGATATAAATTTGGCAATGTCTTTCTTCATACCTCCCCACCAAAACACATCCCTCAAATCTCTGTACATCTTGATAGAATCAGGGTGAATAGACTAAGAAGATTTATGAGCCTCATCAAAAATCTTCTTTCTCAAATCATCAAATAAGGCACACACAACCTACCTTGGTATCTAAGGGAACCATCTCCCCCTTTGGAGAGAAAACCTCCACCTTGCCCACTCTCACCAAGGCCTTCAATTCTAATGAGGAATCAAGATCTTGCTTGCTTTTACCTCATCAACCAATGAGGACTTTGAACCATCAGCAACCACAATACCACCATTACCAACCTCTTCCAACCTAACTCCCAACCTAGCCAACTAATGACCTCCCTAGCCACCTCCTTTCCCTATCATCAACATGAGCTAGGCTACCCATACATACCCTACTCAAAGCATCCTCTACAACATTAGTTATACCAGGATGATAATGCACACTCATACCATAATCTTTAAGAAGCTCTAACCACCTCTGTTTCCTCAAGTTGAGATCTTTTTGAGTGAATACATATTGGACACTCTTATGATCGATAAACACATCAACATGCACTCCATACAAATAATGATGCTAAATTTTCAAAGCAAATACCACGGCGTCCATTTCAAGATCATGAGTAGGATAATTCCTTTCATGCACCTTAAGTTGGGAAAGGATTGTCCAGAACGGATCTTCTAGGGTTCTAATTAAAACAACATGTAAAATTAACAACGAAATACTTACTTAAGAAAGCTTTATTTCCATGAAAACTTGAAAATTACAAAAGGAGATTACAATATAGGGGAATAAAGGTTTATAGAAAATTTTGGTAAAATTTTTGATACCCTCTTCCGTTTCTACTAGAAGCCTTATATAGACCTAGAGGAGAACTTTGGATACATCTGGTGCGTCCATCTGGATGGTGTAGATCTTGCCGACACTTTGAGCATAAGATTCTTAAGATTTCTTTATGCTTTATTGAAAATGACTGGTGGACCTTTATATTTCTTGGAACATTGCTTTTTCAAAGATAAGATCACATGGTCCTATCATGGATGATGGGCCTTGGAACAGTGCCAGTTATGGATTTTCTTTTAGGAATAGTGATTTGCCTCTTGATAAAAGGAATTCCGAGTCTTTGAATCTCTCCTTTTCCAAGTGGTGCATTCCTATTCGTAATAGGCATCTAGATAGGACTGATCCAGTCCACTAGGATTACACATATCCCCATTGTTGCTTTCTTCAGAAGAGTTGGCTTCTGGTATCAACTCCATAATTGCTGACTCTTCCTGATTGTCTAGATTTTGTAGTGCTTGCTTGAGTCTCTTTGTTAAATCTTCTTTAGAAGATTTAGCTGGACTAGGGATGATTTCTGGTTTTCCACTGCTAGGTACCTTAAGCTTTGGAACCCATCCCTTAATTTTTATCTCTTTGAAGAGGTACCTAATGAGTTCGAACTCGACTATCAAGAAATTCCAACTAATAATATAAGAGATTCTTTTTTGAATATGAAACTTGCATATCTGAATGCGCATCGGCAAAGTGGATATTTCTTGTTTAATCTGGAATTCTTCAAATCTTGGGATGAACTATCTTGGTAGAATTTCTTTGGTACCTCCAAAGCAGTTCCACCATTCACAGAATCACCTGGGAATAATCGATGTTATTAACTCAGAGCAATATTTAACAAACCAAGTATGACCTGGTCAGATGTACATAAAGTTGAACCAAGCTTCCTTATAGGTAAACCAGTTATAGGTCTGAGGCCTATGTATCATACTGAGAGGAATTGAGGTGAGCAAATGGTCAACTGGCCATTCAAATAGTGTCAAGATCTTCTTTATAGTGCATCTTGAATACTGAATGAACTCTGGGTTCTTTTCTCCGTATGTGTGTTTGACTTCGATGGAGTCGGTGTCAACTAAAATTGCTTCATAGAACATTCGGGTGCACATTGCATCTTTGCTCTCTACAAAGTTGTTGTTGTTATAGCAAGGTTTTACCAAATCCAT
>JAPFFP010012062.1:0-17094 GCA_026153255.1 Solanum medicagineum
CTTTGACAATGGAATTCTTCCCCCGGTCCCCTTCATAAAAAGGGAGAGATTTTTTGATATATTTATTGGATCCGTCGAGACTGACGGGGCTCGAACCCGCAACTTCCGCCCTGTCATACTCCTCCCAAGACTCAATATACTAATAAGTCTATCATCATCAGGTTGGTTATACAACCAAACTCCCCTAGGCAGGGACCTCGTCTCATCAGACAATCTATCAACTCAAGGAATAAGTTCTTTCTCTCAAAGCTAACGTCCAAATCATATAGCCTCCAAGGACACTAATTCCATCAATTTCAGCCATCAACACACTCATCTCAAGACCCGGACCACAACAATCAATACAGTCGGATAATCAAGGTTCTAAACATTACCCTTAAGTTCATTCTTGAAGTCTTTTACAGAGAATTCATGGAGGGTAAATATATAATCACACAATAATACATGTAAACAATTAATTCAAAATATGATGATCATCAATTTAAGATATTGTATAGATATTAAAGATAAATTTCAAGAAAATCTTCTTGAATTACAATTCAATACTGATCAACTATCAACCTACTACATGCATTGGGACACATGGAAGAACAATTCCAAGTTCTGGGTAGCCTTTACATACATCGGATGAAGATTGTACAAATCTTCAAGGAAATCTTGACCTTGAACTTGGAAACACTCAAGCTATCTCTTTTTCTCCTCTCAGACTCCACACTTAGACTTAGAAAAATTTGGGTTTTCAACACTCTTTCGTACGGATTTAGGCTTAAAAACACATTTTGGGATATCAAAATGGGTTGAAAATGACCAAAATACCCTTCTCAAAATTAAAAGAAATAGTTTTAAAATCTGTACACTGGTCTGCAACACGCCAGGGGCACAGACCAGTGTATTTCGCGAAATTTTTCTGAAATTCAATTCTCGTCAAAAAATTTAAAAAATTACTAAGTTTGTCTCCGCGTCCCCGCCGCGTCGCGCCAAGGACGCGAACAGACACTGTTTTCTCATTAATTAGCGAAAATTATTTTTTGACCCCGTTGCTCTTAAATCGGTCGAGACCATATTCCCACTCGATTTTCTGCGCTGATTGTAAATCCGATCTCTGATTTCCCATCCAAACTTTGGAAGGCGTGTAGTATGCATGATTACATTTTAGGAGAGTTTCGATAATTTTACGGGGTGTTACATAATTTTAGAAAAATAATTAAAAATGAAAAGATAAGAAATTAATGAAAGAAAAAAAAAGTTTAAAATGAGACAGAATCAAAATAAATATTTTTCACAGAAAGAAATAAAAATAATTAACTATATAAGTTTTTGTATCAATAATTATGTGTACTAATTAATTATAAAATTACCAATTAAAAAAGAACATGTGTCCAATATTTTTCTCTCATCACTTGCCTTCAAGAGAGAGTGTGCACACTTTCCATGACACACCAACTTTTAGGGTGTATTTATTTCATTTTAAAATAGTTTCGGAGGAAGGGGGAGCATATAGAACCTTAATTAAGTTAAAGACGTGATGCTAAAATCTCGATCAATGTTCATACGGTATTTATGCATTATCACTTTTTTCATACATACATAGTCTAGCTTTCATACAAGGATGGATCTAATGTAGAAGTGTGGGCTTCCACGACACCCAACTGCTTCTGTTTAAATTCTACGTACTTTACTTATGTATTACCATACAATAAGAGTGAATGATCATAAGTAGGTAACTATGGCCTACAATATGCCTATTTGGGATGATTCGAATTTGACAACGCTAACGAAAATTATTTGTGACTCTATCTTTTCTTTTTTAAAAAATGAACTTGGGCCAATGACTCAATTTTATTGCTCAATAATTTTAAATGGACTTCAAATGAGCAAATTACATTGAAGTCCATAGGCAACTTAAAAAAAGGAGAAATTTTCATAAATAGTCTAGGTTTGAACCTTAATATGGTCAAATAGCTATATTTTACATAATTACGCAATATAACCTCGGCTATGTGACTTGGAGGGGAGAAGAGAGGTGAGCGAGATCGAGAGATGGAGGAGATAAGCAATTACATATGCATATTTGTCAAATTATATGTGTAAATATGTCAAATAATTGTATATATGTAATTAATATACATATATATTTGTATATCTGGAGGCGAGATTGGGAGAGGGAGGAGAGAGGCGAGTGAGATTGAGAGAGGGAGGAGAGAGGCAAGCGAGAATAAAGATAGAGATGAATTATATATGTACATCTGTCGAATTGATTACGTATATATGTCAAAATATATATATATATATACAACTCGTATACATTTGTAATTATATATCTGCAAGAAATTGCAGAGAGAGAGGAGGCGAAAATAGCAAAAAAACCCTAACTATAGCAACAAACTATAACTATAGCTATAAATTGTAATTTTTTAACACTATAGTTATATAATGTAAATACATATCATATGTTTATTTAATTATGTTATTTTTCCAAAAAAAAAAGGTCCAAAGACCATTTTAGGTGAATAAGAAGGCAAGGGGACAAGGGTTTCTAAATTAAGGGACCTCTCCCTTTCCTTGAACTATGTGCTAGCATATGTATATGGTAGCCATTACTAAAAAGACATGATCGTAAGGAATGATTACACATTTTGATATGATATGATATGATATGTTTTGATATGGGAATCCTTTCTAAAAGATGTGGTCGTAAGGAAGGTGTCAATCACACCGAATAGACGAGGTCGTAAAGTGTGATGTAGATTACTGTTGACAAGCAATATTCTCTTACCGATGGAAGGTCTACATCGAGCGGATTCATGTAATAGCTCGCTTGAGTTTGATATGATGGCCATGGTCACATCCCCACTATATATGAACATAATTGCATTTCATGCATCATGAATTTCATGTCATATTGTTATACTATCTTTCTTTGGTTATAGACCGCTTTCTATATTATGTTCCTTGTCATCTAACATTGCATG
The DNA here is from genome assembly GCA_026153255.1 of Solanum medicagineum. Lineage (NCBI taxonomy): Eukaryota > Viridiplantae > Streptophyta > Magnoliopsida > Solanales > Solanaceae > Solanum > Solanum medicagineum. The sequence goes on from JAPFFP010012062.1 coordinate 2,973, forward strand.
TAGGTTTGATAAGTCATGTGCATTGCATGCCTGCATACTTAGTACAGTCAAACATACTAACGCATACTTTTGCCTACTTGATCTAACTAGGAACCGAGGACTACCTTCATATACTATACAATGGTTAGCTTGGGTCTTGAGATTTGATTGTTGTGGTGAGTCCTATCTTCAAAGGACAAGCCACCGTCTATCTACTTTATGTTGCTTCCATTTTGCTATTTACTTTGAGGGTGGCCTGGGACATGTCTTGGCCCCTGTCCTATCTTATGACTAGAGTATTTTGGACGACTCTTGTATGTTTATATGCTAAGTGTTGTATACAAATATTATGACTACGGATATGGCTACTTATTGAATATTGCTATATGGATTGGCTATGAGTATTATTATGAGCTTTTATGTATGATGTGAAAGATCTTAAGTATCGAATTTTCCCCATAGAGTAAGTCATACTTACCCGCCCCTTAGTCTTTATGTGCTACGTGTTATGTGAATCCATGTTAATCCCTTTCCTTATGACATCCCCAGAGTGTGAGCCTACTTTTCCGTCCCTTAGAACTATGTGTTTACTATTCGTATACACTTCCGAATGGATGATGCGAATATGGATACTTTGAGGGTTGTTTGGGGACTCTCGGGTTCTCATTCGCCGTGTCACTCTTAGACCCTAGGTCCAGGTCATGACAAGCTTGGTATAAGAGTACTAGATTTGTAAATGATCCTTGGAGTCCAACATGTCGCATTAAGTAGAGTCTTGTTCATGACTATGAAGTACATCATGCATATGAGTGGGAGACTATGATGATGTCCTAGGAATTATCTCACTTCTTCATCTCTTATGTTGTGTTTTGGACCATATGTTTGGTTCTTTATCCTAATGGTATCCTTACTACATTACAGAAGATGCCTCCACGAAGAGCTCCACTACAAAGATTGGCCCCGGCTTGTGAGGACCAAGTTCCTCAAAGGCCTATGGAAGAGCCTATCTCTAATAGTAGATTCTGTATAGCCTTTGCCATGCTGGCCCTAGTGGTGAATACTCAGACTAGGTAGGCTAATCTTCCTCGGGATCCCTATTCGACTTCTAAGGTGAGGGATTTCACTCGGATGAATCCTCTAGAGTTCTATGGGTCAAGGCCGACGAGGATGCACAAGAATTCATGATGAGCTCACTAAGGTGTTGACTGTTATGGGAGTCACTTATAAATAGAAAGTTGAGTTAGATGCTTATCAGTTGAAAGATGTGGCACAAGTGTGGTATAGTCAATGGTTGATGGAAAGGGTTTGTGGTAATATTCTTAATTGGGGGGAATCCAAGTTTGTATTTCTGGACCGTTTCTTTACAGTTGAACTTAGGGAAGACAAGATGACAGAATTTATCCATCTCAAATAGGGTGGCATGAGTGTGAGGGACTATGCCCTCAAGTTCACAAAGCTCTCTAACTATGCTCATATGCTTGTGGCTGGCCCCTGTGATAGAATGCAAAAGTTTATCTCTGGTGTCTCCTCCTTGGTTGTAAAGGAATGTCGTACGACTATGCTTATTCGGGACATGGACTTCTCCAAGCTCATGTAATATGCTGAACATATTGAAGGAGAAAAGCTCAAGGAGAAGAGAATACATGATCCTAAGTGGGCCCATTATGATGGTGGGTTCTCTAACTCCAAGGGTGGTGGTTATGGTCGTTTCCAGCAAGGCCAAGGTTCTAATGCTCGAGCTGTTAATGCTAGCGTTCCTCCTCCAAAAGCACCAGTTGGTGGTGGCCCATTGTTTCCTTGGTGTGAAAAGTGTGGAAAGAATCACTCGAGTGCTAGTTGGAGAGAGTTGGGTGCATGCTTCGGGTGTGATGACAAGAACCACAAGGTTGCGGATTGTATTAAGGTTGCTCAGAAGGGACAGGGTCAGGTGGCCCAAGGTGGTCAAGGCTAGCAATGAGCTCCATAAGGTGTTGTCCTAGGTTTTATGCTTTGCATGCTCGTTAGGAAGTTGAGGAGATTCCGGATGTTGTGACTGGTATGTTAAAATTCTTTGATTTTGATGCTTATACTTTGCTTAATCCGAGTGCAAATTTATCTTTTGTGACTCCTCCGTTGGCTGTTAAGTTTTGTTTGAGTCCTGAAATCTTGAGGGAGCCTTTTTTTAGTCTATACTTCCGTAGGTGAATCCATTGTTGCTTACTGAGTTTATCGAGTTTGTCCTGTTTCTATTGGGCATAAAGTCTTCCCATGTCATCTTGTGGAACTTGAGATATTTGATTTTATGTGATTCTCAAGATGAATTGGTTGCATGCTTCATATGCCTCTATAGATTATAAAACTCGAAAAGTCAAGTTCCAACTTCGGATGAGCCTGTTCTTGAATGTAAGGGTAGTGACTACGCTATTAAAGGTCAGTTTATTTCCTACCTTAAGTCCTGAAAAATGATTTTCAAGGGGTGTATTTATCATATTGTCAGGGTCAAAGATGTGGAGTTTGAATCACCTACTCTTGAATCAGTCTCGGTGGTAAATGAGTTTTTGGATGTGTTTCTCGAAGACTTGCCCAGTATTCCTCCTGAAAGGGATGTAGTCTTTGGCATAGGCCTTCTCCCGAATACAACACATTGCACCGGCTGAGTTAAGGATCAGTTGAAGGATTTGTTGGGGAAGGGCTTTATTAGGCCAAGTATATCTCCATGGGTGCTCTGGTGTTATTTGTAAGAAAGAAAGATGGATCCCTACGGATATGCATTGATTATAGGCAATTGAATAAGGTGACCCTCAAGAATAAGTATTCGTTGCCAAGAATTGACGACTTGTTTGACCAACTTCAACGGGCAACCCATTTCTTAAAGATTGACCTCCGTTTCGATTATCAGTTGTTGAAGGTTAGGGAGTGTGACATTTCCAAGATGGCCTTGCGGACTAGGTATGGAAACTTTCAATTTATGGTGATGTCATTTTGTTTGACCAATGCTCTAGCCATGTTTATGGATCTTATGAATCGGGTGTTCAAGCCATTCCTTGACAATTTTGTGGTTGTCTTCATCGATGATATCTTTATTTATTCCCGAAGCAAACAGGAGCATATGGACCATTTGAGGTTGGTTCGTCAGACTTTGATGGAAAAGAAGTTATATGCTAAGTTTAGCAAATATGAGTTTTGGTTGAGGTAGCTTTTCTTGGCCATGTGGTGTCAGGTGATAGTATTAAGGTTGACCCGAAGAAGAGCGACGCCGTGAAGAATTGGCCTAAATCATTGACTCTTTCAGATATTCAGAGCTTCCTTGGGTTGGTTGGTTATTATAGGAGGTTCGTGAATGTTCCTCATTTATTGCATCTCCATTGACTAAGTTGACCCAAAAGAAGGTCAAGTTTGTATGGTCGCATGAATGTGAGAAGAGTTTTCAGACCTTGAAGGATCGGCTTACATCGGCTCTTGTTTTGACCTTACTGGATGGCTTAAATGGGTTTGTGGATTGTGATGCTTCTCGAATCGAGTTGGGTTGTGTACTTATGCAACATGGTTGTTGCGGCCCATTTTACCTCGCGGAAAGATGGGAACCTCGACGACGTCGTGGCGAGGACTCTTTTGGAATTTGAAAATTTGAAGAGTCGTCACCTAATGAATTAAGGTGCATTAGGACACCATTAGAAGTCGAAGTCTAAGGCTAAGGTCAAGTCAACCAGAGAACGAGTAAGAGTTCAAGTTACCTCGAAGGGAAAGTGTTAGGCACCCTTCGAGGTCCACAAATGCGGGTCCCGACTGTATCTCGCGTTTATGTGGGGGTTTAACAAATAAGGTCTCTTTTATTTTAAGAAATTACCTTAATTAGATCTAAGTGGTAACAAGAAAGAAAACAAACAAATAAGTGAGAAAAATAAACAAATAAATAAAATATAATTACCCCAAATAATAATTAAAATAAACAAGAGAAAAATACTAAAAGCTAAGTGAAAATTACTCCACTCGGATCAGTTTACTAAGCTTTTATTTCGGAAGACAAAATTGTCAATTTAGCTCGCATGACTTATTTAAGCCTAAGGACAAAACCAAAGTTTATCCTATTAAGCACGAGTTTATAGTAATCATTTCCAAGGATCCTATATACCCCTACCCCCTTTTCTAAGTTGATTTATTATTAATCTTAAAGACACAATAAAAATGAAAAGTCTAACACTTTCCTAAAGTGCCTAGAGTCACGTCCAAGAGGCATTCGACATGTGTTTTTTGGTGGTTCTAGACTAAAAGAGAATATATGGTTTCCTAGAAGACCTCGCATCAAACAAAAGCAATTAGAACGATCAATTAGCAAGCAAGTCTCAAATAAGCCTCCAAACAAGTTTAACACGTAAGTAAAAAAAATGTGAAGGTTTCATGTACATTAATTATACCACAAAATAATCTTGGATGATTTTTTTTTAAAAAAGAAATCCGATTAAAATAAATTGAAAATATTTGTCAAAGTTATCACACTTTAAAAGTGCCAAACTCCCTAACTTTAAAAAGGGTAAAAAGAATGGTTAAATGTACTAAAAAGTATTTAAGAAATAAGCTTTTTTTTTTAATCATGAAAGAAAGAAAGAAAGAAATTATTAAAACATGAATTTAATTTTAACAAAAAAATCCCCTTTTTTATGATTTGGACTTTGTTTTAAACATGTACTTAAAGTTTAAACAATTAAACTAGATTAAAATCTATGATTTTCAAAAATCCATGACTTTCCAAAACATTTAAAATATGCTTATCCAGTTAAATATTAACACATATTGGAAAATTTTGAATAGATATTGAAAAAGTTAAAATATTAAATTCTAAAAGTAAAATTTAATAAGTTCTTAAAAAAAATCAATCGACACATATATCATTAAGAAAAAATTACTCTTTATTCCATTTTAAGCAAGCAGTCCTAAAAATTTTCACTAAGTGGTTAAAATAAGATCAGTCTATTAATTCCTATATTTATTTTGTTTTTAAAGCAAGTGAGCTTAAAATTAAATCAAAATAAAATTAAGCAATTAAAACAAAATTAAACATAAGTTCCTATAGTCATGCTTTCTATATTGCACACACATAGAAAAAAAATTAAAAGAATAAATAGAATAAATAGCACATAATTCCGTTCCCCCCTTAACTAGTCCCCAATCTTCACGATATTATTCATTATTACATCAATACAACTTTGAAATAAGATATAACGAAATTTAAAAGAAAATCTTCGTAGCCCTCCGAATCCATTTCCGTCCCAAGGCAACTCTTCATGTCCTTATGTGCAAGAAATTAGAAATAACCAGCATAACTTAAACAAAACTAGCAGTACCGAAAAAAATAGATAAACAAGTAAACCATGAATATATGATCAAAAAGAGAATAAAAGCTTACCAATTAACTCAACAATAAATAAAAAGATACTTGATCCTGAACTTGGTAGAAGAGTGTTGCAAAGAAAATAATTTTTTTCTTGTGTTTTAGAGAGCAGGATATTGTAGAAGAAAGTTTTCACAGAACCTTGAGTATTTTCATATGAAGCTTGTGTTTGAGAGAAATAGTAAAATTCATATCAAGAACTCCTTGAGCAATGCTAGAAGATCTTGTTTATATAGTGACTCTGGGACAAGAAAGGAAGAAAAATCAGTCAAGAAAAAATATCTACCATATTTAGCTAAACAAATCAATCAAGGCCAAAGACTAAGTCAATTAGATCAAAATTTACCAAGAATAAGAAATCAGGAGAATCAATTAGCATGTTAAACTTGCCAAAAATAACAAAACATTGCTCTGTTTTAGGGAAAATCAAATAAAGATAAAATCAAATTAGACAAATTATACCATAATCAAGTCAATTAGTGATAAACAATTGATTCAAATTGACATCCATGGATACCTATTATTATTCCAAACACAAATTAAAGGAAGGAACGGATCAATCAGTAATGCCAAGCAATTTTCCCAAAAATCAAACAACTTCAATAACAAAATCAACATATAATTGTGTGTCAAGATTTGCCAAAAGGATTAAATATCAACAAGCAAGCGTAATAACTTTCAGATTAGACAAAAATATGGAGGATGATAATTTTTAAAGCAAAATAAAAAAAGCAGCAACCCAAACATTTTCATAATCAACACATATAATAAAAAATGATACACAATAATATACAAAGGATGAAACCAAACCAAAATTGCCCATTTTCGAGATTCATAACATTTATCAATTGATTGGGTCTTGACCGGAGTAACTTGGGCGGAGTTGGAGAGGTTGCTCACTGGTGGGGCAGCGTTTGGGAGTTGCATGGTGGCTTGGTCGCCGGTGAAGGGAGGCGGCGCCGCTGGGGTTCATTTGGCTGATGTGAGGTGGCGATAGTGAGAAAGAGCCTACTGGTCGGTGATGGTTGTCAACTGGGCAGAGGGAAGAGGGAGAGACGGGCGGAGATGGAGGAGTTGAGAGGGTGGTTCCGGCGAGGAGCAACGCGAGAGAGCGATTGGGGTTGCCGGTGTTCTGGGCGAAGGGACGGCGGCAGTGACGGCTACCTCGTCGGTAACAAAGAGGGACATGGGAAAAGAAACACCTATGGTCAATAGGAAAGAGGAAAGGAGTGGGCGTATTGGGCTATGTTTGTTAAAAGGAAAGAAAATTGGGGATTAAATCATAGTCGTAGGATTAAGAAAAAAAACGGCTAGGATTTAACATTTATATGATGGGCCGGATCCGAGTCTAACATTAGACTATCAAAATTCGGATTAGATGAAATTGGGTTCGGATTTAAAATTGAGATAGAAATTGACCCAATTTAGGTTAGAATTAAAAGAATTTGCAAAGGAATAGATTAAAATTGAAATAGATTGCAAAGAAATGATTAGAATAATATAATATACACACTTATAAAAATATACAATATTTTAAATAATAATCTTTATGTAAAGAAAATATGTAATATACACCAAAATTATAATGTAAAAATATGAAACGTATTAGAATTATTATTTTAACTTAAATAAATTGATAAAATAATATATTAAAATATACTATGCATTTAAAATACGATATTGATGATAATAATAATAAGTAAATAATATAACTACAACTATTATTGCCACTAAAATAATTATAATTATGATAATAAAAGTAAATAATGATAATAATAAAAGTAATTTATAATAAAACAATTTTTAAGATATAACGAACCAATTTTGAAAGTTAAAAAATATATTAAAATACATAATTATTGGATAAAATTGAAAATAAACTCATTTATTTTAAAAATTTTAAAATACCTATTTAATCAAATGACAACCTAAAATAGGTTATAGGGCAGTCGAAATTGGGTGTCAACGATGGTAATGTGATAGCTTATGCATCAAGGCAATTGAAGGTGCATGAGCGTAATTACTTGACTCATGATCTCGAGTTAGCGGTGGTGATGTTTGCCTTGAAGATATGGAGGCACTATTTGTATGGGGTGCATGTTAATATTTTCATCGACCACAAGAGTTTGCAATATGTGTTTCTCAAAGGGATCTTAACTTGAGGCAAAGGAGATGGTTGGAGCTCCTTAAGGACTATGACACGAGTGTCTAATATCATCCTGACAAGGCAAATATTGTAGCCGATGCTCTTAGTAGGCTATCTATGGGAAGTGTGGCTTATGTTGATGAAGGGAAAAGGAGTTGGTAAGAGATATTCACCTTTTGGCTAGGTTGGTTGTTTGGTTGGCCGACTCTAATGATGGTGGTATTCATGTTCAGAATAGGACCGAATATTCTGTGGTTTTTGATTTCAAGGCTAAGCAAGATCTAGACACGTCATTGGTTGAGTGTAAGAAATTGGTTGCCAAAAATAAAATAGAGGTTTTCTCTTGAATGGGAGATGGTGTACTTTGGTATCAAGATCGATTATGCATTTCGGATGTGGATGATCTTAGGAGGGTGATCATGAGTGAAGTCCATAACTCTCATTATTCCATTCATCCCGAATCTACTAAGATGTCTCACGATTTGAGAGTAGTGTATTATTGACATGGTATGAAAAAAGATATAGCCAAGTTTGTATTGGAATGCCATAATTTTCAACAAGTGAAGGTAGAGCACCAAAATTCCTACTTGAAAGTGGGAAGATGTGGACATGGATGTTATGGTGAGTTTGCCTAAACCTGAAGGCAATTTGACTCAATTTGGGTGATTGTTGGTTGAATGACTAAGTCGGCTCATTTTTTATCAGTCAAGACTACCTTTAGTGTTGAAGATTATGCAAGATTGTACATCCAAAAGTTAGTGAGGTTACATGGTGTGCCTAGGTCTATCATATTAGATCGTGATACCCAATTTACTTCATACTTTTGGAGGTCATTTCAAAGAGGACTTGGTACTAAGGCGAAGTTGAGTACCACTTTTCATCCTCAAATCGATGGATAAGCCAAGAGAACCATTCAAAGTTTGGAGGACATGTTGAGAGATTGTGTGTTGGAATTCAAGGATAAGTGGGATCATGATCTTCCACTCATTGAGTTTACTTATAATGATAGCTTTCATGCTAGCATTGATATGGTAACATTTGAGGCTTTGTATGGTAGGAGATGTAGATCTCCGGTGGGATGGTTTGAGTTGGGAGGGATGACTTTGATCGGCCCCGATTTGGTATTGGAAGCTATGGAGAAGGTGACGTTGATTAGGGAGAAGTTGAAGATGGCCCAAAGTCTCCAAAAGTCCTTTTCAGATGTTAAGAAGAGAGACCTTGAGTTTCATGTTGGTGATTGGGTGTAGGTGAAGGTCTTACCAATGAAGGGTGTAATGCATTTTGAAAAGAAGGGCAAGTTGATCCCCAGGAATGTAGGTCCTTGTGAGATTATTGAGCCAATTGGAAATGTGTCTTATAAGTTGGATTTGCCTCCGGATTTGAGTTCTATTCACCCGGTCTTCCATATGTCTATGTTGAGGACGTTTGTTGGTGATCCTAGTACTATTGTGCCTTTGGAAGGTGTTGAGGTTGAGGAGATTTTTTCTTATGAAGAAGTTCCAGTTGAGATTTTAGATAGGCATATGAAACGGCTTCATAACAAGGATGTGGCTTCGGTTAAGGTACTTTGGAAAAATCAACATGTGAAGAGTGCTATATGGAAGCAGAGTTGGACATGATGAAACAAAATATCCCTATTTTTCCAATCTACTCAAGCCTAAGGTATTAGGTTCTTCTTTTTCCAAGTGGTCCTAATTCTTTCACTCTTGAGTTTCATGACATGATACGCATACATGTGCACGAAAATGATTTTAGATGTTTTGAATGATTTGAATACGTTTTGATATGAGTTTTAATGACTTTATGATTTTCAAGTGATGAAATATGCATTGTATCTTGTGTTTAAATGTTTCATGTTCTAAGTCAAGCCCTTCAAGCCTTGTTCTAGCATATTTGAGGATGAATGTTCCCAAGAGGGAGATGATGTAAGGACCCGGACTTTGTATGACTTTAATGAAGCTTGGAAATTTGGTTCCGGAAAGTTTTGGACCAAGGTGACACTTTATGGACGCCTTCATGGTCCGCGTGGTGCTATACGGACCGTGAGAAGCCTCCTTGAAGTGGCCCTTGTCCTTGTGTGGTGTGTGAGAGCCTTAATATGGAGTTTGGGATCAAGGCATAACACATTTGGACCCCACATGGTCCGAATGAGGTCATACGGACCGTGTGGTGGACTATATGGTAACCTTGGGCTTGAGACTCCACAGTTTTGAGCCTAAGGAAAGTGGTACGACCCCTCTCACATATTGTTTGGTGCTTCATGGTCCATGAGGCCCTTCCGTATAGGTGCAAGAGTGAAAATTTTCTAAGTATTGGATCACCGTCTTGAAACTTCATCGAGGAGAATTTTTCTAAGTAAAGTGGTACGGAGGAGTACATGGATCGTATGGCTTGGTACAGTCCATACCACCTGTTGTGTGGGAGTGCCTACGTTGAATTTTTCTATGTACCGAATTACCATTTCGGACCTTCGTCAAGTGGAATTTTTCTATGTGTTGGACCACGACAAGTGTACGGTTCGTATGGTGCCTCACGGACCGTACCCCCCTCCCTAAGACCTTGACTTCAATTTTTCTACTCATTTCATTAATGGTGTTTTTGCAATTACGATTTATCCTAAAGATCTTTTGTAACTTTCTATGCTACCTAAAGACATGCAAATGACCTATATTTTACGCCTCTCATTCAAATTCACTCTTACACTTAGAATTCTCTCAAGTCATTCTTAAGAATTCTCTCTAAGGCTCTTGTGAAGACAAAACTCAGGAATCAAGAGAAAATCTTTTTCTTCATCAAATTTCTTCTTGAATCTTCTTCATTAGCTAAGGTACATATGATTGATTCTTGGTCCCTTTCAACCAAAAAGACCCAAACTCTTTTCATTTAAATTTCATGCAATTTTGCTTACTTTAAATATGGGGTTTTGAAGGTTTTTGTTGAATAAATTCAGTTGAAGTGTGGGCTATGCTTTATTGTTTATTTTAAGTTGATTTAAACCTTAATATGTAGAATTGCATGATTATTATGAAGATTTGAATATGCATTGTCCCTTTAAAGTTTGATTTAAGCATGAATAATCTAAATTGTGATGTGAATGTGGATTTTACTTATGGATTTACTTGAATTTCATATTGTATTGTTAAGTTTAGATTGAATCTATATTACTCATGTTATTCTCACATCATTCATGGCATATGCATTCATGAGCATTGGATTTTATGAAAATTATGAAGTAGGTCAAGCCTAATTATGTTTATGTATATAATTTTGACAAGATATTAGATATGACAAGAATGTGATCACATAAATGTCTATGATATGTATCTTTGAGCTTTTTGGATGCTTACACCATTCCGTATATGTGAATGAGCTATTCCTATTCATGAGGACCATGATTATGAACTATGATTTGGCCTTTGAGCCCAAGTGTCAATGATTATGAAATGTGTTTGACTTTTAGCCCAAGAATTCATTATAATGATTTGAAATGACTTATTCCTCTTTTGAAAATATGTATATGTATAAGTATTCTTGTGGGATGTTTGACCTACCACCAAATGGATTAGGGGCGTAGGGCTATCCCCAAGGGTCCTCTCCCTTTCCTTGAACTTTGTGCCAACATATGTGTATGGTAGTCATTACAGAAAAGATAGGGTCGTAAGGAATGGTTTACACATTTTGATATCATATGATATATTTTGATATGGAAATCATTGTGAAAAGATGTGATCATAAAGAAGGTGTCCATCACACCAAAAGGACGAGGTTGTAAGGCGTGATGTAGATTACTCTTGGCAAGTAATCTTCTCTTATCGATGGAAGGTCTACATCAGGCGGATTCATGTAATAGCTCACATGAATTTGATATGAAGTTCATGGTCACATCCTCACTATATATGAGCATTATTGCATTTCATGCATCATGAATTTTATGTCGTATTGTTATATATCTTTCTTTGGTTATATACCTCTTTCTATATTATGTGCCCTTGTCATCTAACATTATATGCAAGTTTGATAAGTCTTGTGCATTGCATGCCCACATACTTAGTACATTCAAACGTACTAACACATACTTTTGCCTACATGATCTAACCATATAGGAATTGAGGACTACTTTCATCCACGAAACAATGGTTAGCTTGGATCTTGAGATTTGTTTGTTGTGGTGAGTCCTATCTTCCAAGGATAAGCCATCATCTATCTACCTTATGTTGCTTCATTTTACTATTTACTTTGATAATGAGCCCGAAACATGTCTTGGCCCCTATCCTATTTATGAATAGGGCATTGTTGGACATCTTGTAGACTTTTGTACGTTTATATGCTAAGTGTTGTATTCGGAGATTATGACTAGGGATATGGCTACTTATTGGATATCGTTATGTGGATTGACTATGAGTATTATGATGAGCTTTTATGTATGATATGAAAGATCCTAAGTCTCGAATTTTTCCTATTGAGTGAGTCATACTTACCCACCCCTTAGTCTTTATGTGCCACGTGTTATGTGAATCCATGTCAATCCCTTTCTTTATGACATCCCTATAGCGTGAGTCCTACTTTCTCATCCCTTAGAACTATGTGTTTCCTATTCGTATACGTTTCCAAACCGATGATGTGAATATGGATACTTTGAGGCTTGTTTGGGGACTCTCAAGTTCTCATTCGTCATGTCACTCCTAGACCCTAGGTCCAGGTCATGACATTGAGATATTTTCATGACCTATCAGGGAGTTTCTCTAACAACCAACTATCACCTATAAGCAGGCGATGATACAAAAAAGTGATATCGTTGTCATATCCATCTAGTACCTTGCCAGGGTAAAGGACATCACATAGGTGAATCTACAATAAATAACATCAAGTCCTCTTTTGGGATAAAGGAAATATCTAGTTTCACGATTCAATCCTCTCCTACACTGGCCATGTAGTTAATAAATTTGAGTTGTTATCTACTTTTACTCAATTCGGTGTTCAATACTCCTCCATGGACTCAACAAGCTCATAAGACCTCAATCATCTGGATTACTCATCTAACTAGTCTCATTGGACATTGTTAACTCAATTCATTACATCAATCATCAACTCCTAGGTTAGGATTATTATCTTAAGATTAATTTCATGATCTTTGAGACTCCAGGAACATCAAATTTCATCAACATCATCATCAATGCTCCCATATTAGGATCACTAGCACAGTCACATGCACATACATACTGTCAAGGCTCTAGACTCATCTCCTAAGTTCATTCTTGCAAGTTTTAGTAAATGACACCTAGGATTTATGATTCAATGTAGGAATTCAAAATCATTTATTTAAGAAGCAAGTTTAAAAGAAATTAATCAATTATACAATGCAAGCAGAAACAAGTTAAACATTATAGAGATTTTCAAAAGATAAACAATCATGTGAACTATGTTATCATAGCTCATTCCATCACAATCATGGGACACATGGGAGAACAATCTCATACTATATGTCAGTATGACATACTTGAAATGGAAGGTGGTACTAATCTTCACAAGAAATTGACCTCAACCTCTGTAACCCTAGCTTTTCTTTTCTTCTTCTCTCAAGAACTCTAACTTTTTTTTTTCATAAGACTTTAGAATGGGTTTAGAAACCCTTATTAGGCCCAAAAAACATATATTGGCCGTGGATTAAGTTAAAAGGGGGTGGATAAATATCTGAAATGCCCCTTGTGAGATTTAAAATTTTGAACTTCAGTGGAATAGGCCAGGGGACTAGGTCTATGTCGAGGACCTAACGCGTACTTGTGCATTTTCTTCAAAAAATTTTTTGACTGATTTTCTAATCTCGTAGGAAATAAAGGGACCCAATCTAAGTGTAAGTCCACGATGCGTACATGTCACACACTTTTTTAGAATTGCATTTATGCTTCGAAATTCGATTACTCTAAAAATCAACCAAGATCATATTTTTGCACAATTTTTCATGCTGATCATATTTTTGACCTTGGATTTGCGAATGGATTTTGGGAAGGCACGTTATGCAAGCTTCTCTTATCTAGGAATATTTTGGTAATTTTTTTACCAGGTGTTACAGGCCAAAGGTGTTCCACTCAACCTATTCTACAGAGAGAAAACTTTAAGTATCTTGAATCCATCATCTAGAGTATAGTGGCGATATCGACGATGATGTCTTGGCCAGCATCAATGAAATGGAGGCTTGCCTCTTGAGTATTGTGTGATCAAAAGATACCTCCTAAACTTAAAGGTAAGTTTTAAAAAATAGTAGTTAGACCGTTTCTCTTATATGAGGTGGAATGCCGATCAATAAAAAACTCACATATTTAGAAGTTGCAGGTCACAGAGATGAGGATGTTGAGATAGATTTTTGGACATACCAGGAGTGATAATATTAGGAATGAGACTATTTGGGAGAAGTTAAAGGTGGCTCCTGTGGCTGACAAGATGAGGGAAACAAGACTGCAATGGTTTGGACATGTGCAGAGAAGAAGTACTAATGCTTCTGTTAAGAGGTGCGAGAGGTTGAATTTAGTAGTTACATAAATGGGTAGAGATAGACTGAACAAGTATTGTGAGGAGGTGATCAGACAAGATTTGTCGAAACTTCATCTCACCGAGGACATGACCTTAGATAG
>JAPFFP010012083.1:0-17092 GCA_026153255.1 Solanum medicagineum
AACCCCAATACAATTCAACGAAACTTAAAAAGAACACGTTTTGGATTCTAAGACCCACTTCCAAGCTTCCATTCTTTCCCAACTCAATTTCAAGAAACTCAAATTCTAAGATATGTAGGTTTCATTCATGGCTTCCTTTCACCCATGAAGCCTAAGCTTCCCTTTTATGTGAATTTCATATTTCTAAGTTGATTTACTTATGGGTCTTACTTACTATAAATTTGACTATTAACTAAGTTGGAGTTTCATTAAAGTGTGATTGTTTAAGCATGTTTTGACCTTTGAATCTATGATGTATTCTAAGATTCGATGAAAGGTTTTAATGTATATTGGATGAGGGCAATACCAAGTGTTGATGGGTAGTGTTTACATTGATTTTTATTGCATGATTTCTCTCTTGAATTGCATGGTTTCACACTAGCACCACACACCCACCAAGTGTTTTTTAAAATATCCAATTAAGGTCTCTTGACTTGTTGAAAGTCGAAAGCATGGTATATGAGTTGAATGACTTTATAATGATGAAAGTATGGTATTAGTTTGTTGATTTCATGGAAAGTATCTATAGTGATGAAAGTTAACCAAATTGAGGGGTTGGTACCTCATTAACTAAAGTGAGGGGTTGGTACCTCTTTAACCAAGTTGAGGGTTGGTATCTCATTAACCAAATTGAGGGGTTGATACTTTAATCACCTAGATGGGGGTGGTACATTCGATATTCATGTTGAGGGGTTGATACCTCAAGCACCTAGGATGGGAGGTGATAAACCCATTAACCAAATGATGGTCTCTTCCTACGCACGTAGTATGTTCTATATAAGCATGTTTTACTTCAAGTATCATTCATACATGTCATATTGTTAGTATGCTATTCATTGCTTATGATCATTCATTTTTCCTATAATACCTATCTATTGTTGCATTTCATCCTACATAGTGAAACGACCCAAAAAGTGTCCGAAAATGTGCCTCGGAAGTGCCAGGAATCGTAATTTATATATATCTAAACATCCATTCGTTATTTTGAAAATTCAACTTCATATTATTGTTCAAGCAGTCGAATTGAGTGGGGAATAGGTCTAACCCGAATTTTAGAGCAACAGTATCAAAATCAAAAAAATGCAAAAATGCGAGTTAGGAGTGTCCAATTTAAAGGGGCATATCTCCTAGAACACAAAGAAATAAGTGGTCCACGACCTAGCAAATTAAATCTCTTTGAATTAGCTTTCTAACGCACTTGGTTTCACCTCATTCCGAGTTTGGATGGAGAATTTATGCCCATTTTCGTAGAACTCATTTGTGTAGAGATGCAAATTCCAGTGAGTAATCCGCGTCACGGAATGTTATTTTGGTCCTATTGTTTTGATTTTGGTCCAACACTTTCTTGTCTTGCGCCTAGGGGTACCCATACTTTAAAATATCTATACTTAGCCTTGTTTCATCCTCATATCATCCTAAACATTCCCCAATACTCACTCAAACACTTAGACTAATATTTCTCTTAAGATTCAAGTCTCAAAACTCAAAACCAATATTAAGTATTTCATCAAGGATTTCATTCAAGCTTCAAGTCTCCACTAAAGACTTCTTCAAGAGCTTCACCAAAACTAAGGTATGTGGGTTTCTTTCATGGGTTTCTTTCACTCATGATACCCAGTCCTCTTTTATACTTAAATTGCATGATTTAAAGTTGATTTTACATGTGGGTTTTTTAAATTAAGAAATTTACTGGACAGTGATTTAGGGTTTATGAAAGTATGATTATTTTAGCATGTTTTGAGCTATAAATCTTGGATCTAATGTTGGATTTGATGAGGGGTTTTGATGTATATTGCTTGAGAGTGTTGCAAGATGTTGATTGATGGTTTTACAATGGATTTTCTAGCTTGATTTCACTCTTGAATTGCATGGTTTACACTAGCACTGCATACCCGCCAAGTGTTTGATAAAATTTCCGGCTGGGGTTTCTTGAGGGATTGAAGGTCTAATGCTTGTCTTATGTTATGACTAACTCTTATGATGATGAATAAAGGATGAATATGTATTGATTTCATGAAAAGTATGAATGATGATGAAAGAAGAGTATGTATATGATGTTATGATGATGATAGAAGGAAAGTATATATGTGGTATTTCGTTGTGTAGTGTGGAATTAACCATAACCAAATTGAGGGGTTGATACCTCATTAACCAAATTGAGGGGTTGCTACCTTATTAACCAAATTGAGGTGTTGATACCTCATTAACGAAAATGAGGGGTTGGTAACTCATTAACCAAATTGAGGGGTTGATACTCATTAACCAAATTGTGGGGTTGATACCTCAATAACCTTAGAGGTAGGTGGTGTATGTTAATAACTAAATTGAGGGGTTGATACCTGAATCACGTAGAAAGGGAGGTGGTAAGACCATTAGCCAAAGGATGGTCTCTTTCTACTTATCAACTATGTTCTATATAAGCATGACTTTACTTCAAGCACTATTCATACATGTCATATTATTATTATGCTATCCATTGCCTATGATTATGCATTTTGACTAAGTTGCCTATTTATTTTTGCTTTGCACCCTACATACTAAGTACATTCAAACGTACTAACGCATACTCTATGCCTACATGATGTTACCATGTAGGAACTGGAGCTCCATTTGGTTATCATCCTCCTCCACATGGCTAGTGGTATCCATTCAAGCTAGTTGGTGAGTCCTCATGTCTGAAGTCAATATCTATGTTCTTTTGCTATTTATTAAAAACTATCTTTCCTCTTTGCTATACTTTGACTACGAGGGTGAGCCCGGTTGCTTTTCTTGGCCCCGCTAAGTTCTATGTTAGAGGTATTGTTGGACAGGATATGTATTATGCTTGAGGTTTGACTCACTTTTGATATTCAAGCTATTTAAGTATAAGTGTCTCCCTCCCTTAGTCCCAATTTCCCTTTTTTATGTTTCTTATTTGATTTATCTTGCTTCCACGACCAAGGATCTGCGATGGTATTCTATGAGGCTTATTTTGGGTTCCTTCGGTTTCCCCATTCACCGGTCACGTCTAGGCCCTAGGCTTGGGTCGTGACAAAGATGGTGTCAGAGCACTAGGTTGATAGATCCTCAGAGTCCAACACACCACATCAATTAGAGTCTTATTCATGATTGTGTTGTGCCCCATAACTATGAGTAGGAGGCTATGAGGCGTTCTAGGAAATGTTTCACTTTTTCATGATCCATGTCATGTGGTAGAGTTAGGTGCCCTAGGGCTTAATGCTTACCCCTAACCTTTATATTTCAGGATATGTCTCAAGCTACTCAAGATGACAATATGTCGATTGCAGAGGTTCGTAATGCTCTATGGGTAATAGCCAAAGTGGTGATAGCATTGGCAACTCAAATCAATCAACAAGAGGGTGCTCTGGAGACTTTTAGTGGTGAAAAGGGAGGTAATGAGGCCAAGAGGGCCCGTAATGGGGGTAAGTTCTAAAGTTCCAATGGGAGAGATAGAGATGGTATGGTGCCTTATGCTAGGTACTCAAGGTGTGGTAGAGGCCATGATGACCCACGCTTGAGAGGTACTAATGCTTGCTATGTTTGTGGAGAGGTGGGTCATATGGTTAAGGATTTCCTCGTAAACGTAATAAGAGTAAAAGAGGTGATGAGGGGGTGGTATGGATGACCAATGCTTGTTATGGATATAGTGAAGTGGGTCACAAGTTAGTGGATTGTCCATATGTTCGAGAGAAGTGTAAGGGTGGTCGACCTTTGGATTGAGGTTGTCATGTTGATCAAATGGATCAAGTAGGGGATGAAGTGCCAATGCTATTACCGGTAGGTTGAAGTTTCCTTGGCTTTGTTGTGCATTCATTGTTGGCCTGGTGTGCCACGATTTCTTCTCTATTCTTTTTGGTTGCTAGTAGGGCTTCTTGTGTGCCCAAGTTGTCGTGTGGTTCTTTTTTGTCTATCCTTTTGTTAGGTATATTGTTTCTAGAAGGTTTATAGGTGTTGATCTTGGTTTGTATTGCATTAGGTCTTTCTTTGTGGCTTGTTGAAGTTTGCATGGTGAAATTTTGATGTCAATATAGGGATGGAATGGTTGCATGCATATTGTGTATTCATAGGTGGTATGACCCATAGAGCTAGATCCTAAATCCCTAATGAGCCCATCCTTGAGTGGGAGGTTGTCAAATAACAGCAAGGAAGGTAAGTCTATTTCATGTCTTAAGGTTCAATTGATCTCTAAGGGTTGCCCCATGTTCTTATTGCATAGAAGTCTTGTGTTGTGATCTTAGTTGAACTTAGCTTGATGTGTTGGAGGTCTTGGGGTAGTTTGGGCTACTTGTATAGCATGCTTCCAATAAGTGTAGACCTCATAAGGTGTAATATGATGGTTAAGGATGGTCGATTTGTTTGGTGAACTACAATGGGTTAGTCACGTTTCTAAGAGCAATCTTTGGTTCCGGCTTTGTCCCCAAGTGAGGATGAGGGTAGGTGATACCCTAAGTATCTTTTCAAAGTAGGAGTGAGCAATATTACTATTGATGGGGTTGTTTGGAGGACTTATGCATCGGTGGTGTTGTGGATTTCTTGAATATGGTCTTAAAATCCTACCTTCATATGTTTATAGTGGTCCCTAGTGATGAGGTATTAATTTGCTTAGAGCTTGTGAATCATTTGGGTATAGTGTTGCAAGTCTTGGAGGATGAGAGGTTGTCTGCTAAAGATGATAAGTGTCCATGGTGGATAACGAGAAGGTGGTTACAATTTAATAAGGATTATGAATGAGTGTACATTACTTCTCCCGGTAAGGCTAGTATTATAGTTGGTGCTCTAAGTAGGGTGCTGATGGGGTATCTTAGCATATGCGGATGGTGTGAAACCTTTTGTTACGAATTTGTTCAATAGTTCACATAGGTCTTTCAACCCATCCAATGGTTCAATACTTTAGTTTTTCTTTAAGGACTCAACAACATATCCAGCACTACTCTTAACCTTCAACAAGAGATAACAAGATTTTGTACACTCTTTATTCACTAAGGGAATTCAAAGTATTTTGAACACGAACACCCTAAGGAATTCAACATATACATAAGAAAAGGGACTATTCTGTAGTTGTCAATTGACTCTTCACTTTGTATAATTTCAACAAATTATCCAAAGGCAAAGAGCCTGTTCAAAAGTTCAACCGGACTCCACTAATTAATCTTTATCATCAGGATGATCATGATGATGTGGACGATGATGATAAATAAGATGATTAGGAGTATGTACTTTCCGCAAAATTTAAGGAACAAAAATTAGCAAATAAAATATTGTTCAAAAATTAGTTGTTGTGCAAGTTATAGAAGCACGATTAATTAGGAATAGTAATAATAATCACAGAGGAAAAGCAAAGTAAGTTTGAGGTGGAAAAAAAAAGAAAAAACAAATAATCCGAGTTCATACCATTTGATTAATTTTGTTACATATGATAAGCAACGAGTTTATTTCTATACCTTTCAATTTTTTTGGGGTTACCCAACAAAAACAATATAAGGGATAAAATTAAACTCACTGCTTATCACATGCAAGAAAATTTAACTAAATGGGATGGACTCTTTCATTCAGTAATCAAGTACTACCACTACTTGTACCTCCTGCTACCTCAGTAGTAACTCTAACTTTTTCCACATCAATATTTGTTCCACCATCACCACCACCGCCAGGAGGAGCAGGAGCAGGAGCATGATTCTTTCTTTCTTTTTTCTTTCTTCCACGTTGTCTTTTTCTCCCTTTTCTTTTGCCAGCATTATTACTTTACTAATTGATGGTGCTTCTATAGCTTGAACAATAACTGAATTTTGAACAATTTTTTATTTGTTAACTTTGTTTTACTTAAATATTGGGGAAGTCATATACTTCTCGTTATTTCTTCATCATCATCGTCCAAGCCCTCATGATCTTCATGATCATCAAGATTGATTAGTGGAGTCCTAAAGAACTTTGTAACATGCTCTTTGTCCTTGGATAATTTTTTAGAATTGTCCAAAGTGAAACCTTTTGTTACAAATTTATTTAATGGTTTCCATAAGTCATTCAACCCATCTAATGTTTCAATAGTTTTGTTTTTCTTTGAGGACTTAGTAGCATATCCAGCGCTACTCTTAACCTTCAACAAGAGATTACAAGAGTGAGTATATTTTTTTCACTAAGGGAATTCAAAGTATTTTGAACACGAACTATTTAAGGAATTCAACATATACATAAAAAAGGACTATTCTATAGTTGTCAATTGACTCTCACTTTGGACAATTCTAACAAATTATCCAAAGGCAAATAGCCTGTTCCAAAGCTCTACAGGACTTCACTAATCAATCTTGATGATCGTTTGAAGATCATGAGGATGTCAACGATGATGATAATGAAGATGATGAGGAACTGGTGCCTTCCCCAATATTTAAGGAACACAATTTTAGCAAACAAAATGTTGTTCAATAATTAGTTATTGCTCAAGCTATATAAGCATTATAAATTAGTACTAGTAATAATACTGACAAAGTAAAAGGGAAAAAAGGACTAGGTAGAAAAAAGAAAAAAAATCCTCTCCCTGCTGTTTCTCCCGTTGACAGTGGTGGTGATGGTGGAACAAATATTAATTTGGCACAAGATGGAGTTATTACTGAGGCAGTAGGAGGTACAAGTAGTGGTAGTTCTAAAGTACTGAATGAAAGTGTCCATCCCATTTGGTTTAATTTGGTGCATGTGATAAACAATGAGTTTAATACTATACCTTTCATTTTTTTTAGGGTAATGTTTTGGACTTCTCTCTTTTTTTAAAGTGATTTATCAAAATTATTCTTTTTTTAACATTTTAAAAAGATTGAATAGTTTATTATTTGCACTGATATTTCACGATCTTTAATTTCTTATGGTTTTTTTACATCATTTCTAATGCTTTTCTTAAATTTCATCAAGCCCAAGGTTATTGTGGAGGTCTCTCTATCTTCGTGGTCAGTAGAGGTAAAGTTGCCTGCATTATAAATGCAATTTTTATATTAACATGACACACACTTGCAATGCTTGTACCAAAACTAGTAATAATATAGATATAGATTATTATTATTATGATGTAAGTACATAGTAGACAAGGATCTTGTTTAAGTCCAAATTTCCCACCAAATACTGCAATCTCCCTCATTGACTCTCCAAATAATGGTAAGTCTGTAGTATACATATGTAGGGTCTTTACTAAATTTTGAAAGGGTGAAGTTTCCTTGTATCATTAATGGTATTAGAAGCCACAGAAGGAAGAGTTGAGTTTCACAATTATTATTATCATATACATAAAACTAATTTTGTTCACATCATTGATTTGTGTAATTCAAAAAACATTTTCATACATACTACTTATTCTAATAACAATCCAAAAAATTCAAACTTCTTTGATTTTTTGTTATTTCTTTGCAAACCATGTCGTTTCCCCGTTTCCTATATATCCTTCTTTCTTTGTTTGTTTTATTCTATACGCTAAATCATGACTCAAGAAAACTAAGTACTTTTAATTTAAATTTGTCTTTATATGATTTTTTAGTATGAAGTTTACATGCAAAGAATGGAATGTATAGATTTACAATTAAGGAAAAAAAATACTTGATTTGACTTTCTTTTATTCATTTTTTTTTCAGCGTACGAAGGAAGATAAATAGTTTAATTAGACGGCAAGAGACATTAAAGAGTATTTTGACATGTGTTTTTACATGTTGAATAACAAAGATATGCAGCCAGGAAGTTCAATGACTCCTCTTCTTTCGGGCAAAGAGGTATTCAACGTAAACAGTAGGTGCAATTGAAATCTACTTTATGTTGTTTATTGAAGTAAGCCTTGACTGAGGCAAACTAATTTTATCTATATTCACAATTTTCTTTGCTAGAATTAGAATATCTTGAAAATTCTCCACCATGTAAATACTTGCAAAATTAACAGATAAATTAGAAAAAAAATTTAAAAAAAGCCAATGTTGCCTTCCCTTAGAGTGTGTTTCAAGAGAATAGGGAGTTACACCCAGTAAAATTACCAAAATATCTCTAGGTGAGCGAATGCTTGCATAACACATCCTCCCAAAAGTTTTTGGCAAATGTAAGCTGGAATCGTGATTAGCACGAAAAATTGTGTGGAAAATTAGTCTTGGTTGAATTTTAGTGCAACCGAATCAAAAGATAATTCTTGGATGCAAAGTTGCAATTCCAAAAAAGTGCACGACATATCTGCGACACAGACTTATCGTGGATTTTCACATAATTGTGATTCCATTATTTTCTATGGGATTAGAACATCGATTGGAAGACTTTGAACAAAAAATGTATTGTGATGGACCAAGTCCACGACGCGGACTAGGTCACAGTGCAAAACTTTCATTTTTTAAGGGGCATTCGAGACTTTTCCTACCCCTCCTAAACTTAACCCATTACTAATACAAGTTGTTTTTGACTTAAAAAGGTTTTTAAAACCCATTTCAAATTCTTTGATGCAGTCTAACAAAAGACTAGGGCTAAGAGGATGAGAAAATAAGCTAGAGATTCAAGCGATTAGAGTAGAAACCTATTCAAATTGATTGTCAAACTTTGTTCTAGGTATGTAAAGCCACCTAAAGTGTTGGACTGAGTTCATCCACTTTCTCTTTTTTTCACATGATTAGAATTGGTGCGTAGGAATTGATTAGTGAAATTTCCTAATCCTAATCTTCGTGTTATGTTTATTTATGACTGAATTTTCATACATATATTATGAACAAATCGATAAGTTGCATGTTGATTTCATGAAGTTGGAACATTACTTCATGCTAACGTTATGAGCTTTAACTTATTATATTCTATGCAATCCTTGTTGCATTGACTGAATTGACTTCATAATTGGAATGTATGAGCTGAGTCACATGAGTATGAGGAGCATATCACTTGTGCATGTATATAATGAGCATCTTACATGTTTTTATGTGATTAACATGATTGATCGGTGTTTAAATGAACGTTTGGGTTAGAGTTTTTAATGATTAATATGTCCGAATATCATGCATGATTGATGGTCCTTATCGGTTGATTTGTTGAGCAAATTGATGGAGTTTGATTGGAATAAATATAAAGATGAGACTGAGTTAATCGATATGAGTAAATATAAAGATGAGACTGAGTTGATCGATATGAGCATATTGAGTCACTCGGAGGAGTATTGAGCACCGTTATGGGTATGAGTAAATATAACTCAAACCCATAAACTACGTTACCAGTGTAGGATAGGGGCTACGCCTCTTATGTCCCAAAAATATGGACATTTATTTTGGATCCAGATTGCTTTGATTATTCCTTGCCTTGGCAAGTATTAGATGGTTGAGGCAACGATAGTACAAATGCTATATCATCACTAGCTCATATGTTATGGTTCTCAGTTAGAGTAACTCCTAGATTATACATAACTTATTTAACTGAGTTGCATGCTAGAGGTCTTTTTAGGAGCATTGTTTTACTATACAAATCTTCCATCCTTTGTTGAGTTGAGTTATGGATTTCTTTCTTTTATTGAGTATTATAAGTATTTCATTTTACGGTAGCCCGGGACTTGTCTTTGCACCTCCTAGATTGTATAGAGAATTCATAGACATTGAGTAGAGATAGTAGATCATTATTTATTTTTTAAATTTGTTCATTGGAAACTATTATTGAATGATACTTATTTATCTAAACTGATAGCTTTTCTTGAGCATTCTTCCATTGTTGAGTATGACATGGTGATGAGGCCAGGTGGTTCTCTTGGGGATTTAGCAATGGTTCTTCAAGTGTCAGCCACTCAAACATGATATCAGAGCATAGTGCTCAAGAGTCCTAGAGAGTCTATGAAGCCCTTTCTAGTAGATTCTTGTTTATAGGTGTGTTGTGCACCACACTTTATAAGCAAGAGGCTTTAGGACATTAGGAATGGTTACTTGTAAGCACCGGGAATTTCTACGACCTCAATGGTGTATGAAAATTTTGTTTTGGAAAAGTTTTAGACCAAGCTAACGCTCCATGGCAGTCTTCACGGTTCGTGTTAGGTCACACGGCCTGTGTAGAGCTCCAAGAGTGGCCCTTGGCCTTTGGAGGATGTTTTGATCCTAAAAGTGGTTCTTTTAACTAGGGCACGCAACACTTGGATTCCTCATGGTTCGTGTGACACTTCACGGATGGTGTAGTGGGCGTGTGGTGGCCACGTGTTGAAATCCCACAATTTGTATACCAATTATGGTCACACGGCCAAGTTCATGGCTCGTGTGGGATCTTAAAGCCTGTGTGGCCACCCGTAAGGCTTTTATAGTAATATTTTTCTAAATATGGAATCACTGTCTCGTAACTATATCATGGAAATTTTCTAAGGAGAGGCGTATGGTAGTGTCACGGCTCGTGTGACACTACACGGCCCCTGTGACATCCTATGAAGGTGACTTCGTTGAAAAATTCTAAGTATGGAATCTTCAAGCTAAAACTAAGTTCACTTTTAAGCCCTGAATTGAAGCTTATTTATTTTGTTCAAGGCCATCATGGGTCTCCAACATCAAGCCATGTTCAAAGGAATTTCATCGGCTATGTTTTTCACAAGTACGGATAGCAGGGTTAAGTTTAAATGGTCTTATCTCTTAGTGCAAAATGAACTGCATGGACCACGACTTATCAAATTGAATCTCTTTGAATTAGCTTTCGAAATCATGAAGTTTCACCTCATTCCGAGTTTGGAGCAAGAAGTTATGCCCTTTTTCTTAGGATCTAGTGCATTCACGGACTGTGAAGAACTTCACAACCCGGGAAGCTACCTCTGAGAATTTCCAGGTAAAATTTAAAGGGGCATTTTATTTAGGTGTTTTTGTTATTTTGACCCATCCCTAAGGCTTTTTAAGACCTTTAAACCCCCTTTTACATTCCTAAACCTCTACTACACTAATTCAAGACCTTCATTCAAGACTAACCCTTAGTCTCTACAATAAAACTCTAAGAACTCTTGTGGATTCAGAACGTGGAAATCAAGGAAAGCTCATTTCTTCTCCAAATTTCTCTTGAAACTCCTTCCTTTGTCAAGGTATGTGGGAATTGATCCTTGGTTCCTTTCAATCAAGGAGGCCCAAACTTTATTCAAGCAAATTTTCATGGATTTAAACTTAATTTAAGTATGGGTTTTCATTATTATGCTTATTTAAATTCAATTGGTGTATGGGTTGTACTTTATTTTATGATTTTAAGTTACTTTAAACCCTATTATGATTGTTTACATTAAATTTATGAAGATATGAATGTGCATGTCCTCTTCAAATCTTGATTTATGCATGGGTAGTCTATATTATGTTTTAAATATGAATTTTACTTATGTTTTTACTTGAGTCTTATAATGTATTGTTAATTTTAGTTTGAATATATATTACCCGTGAAATTCTCATCTCATCTATAATATATACATTTATGAACAAAGAATTTTATGAAAGTTATGAAGTGGTTTAATCCCAATAATGTTTATATATATGATTTTGGATATGATTTTGGTTATGACAAGAATGTGATCGCATATATGTTTATCATTATGGCTCTTTGAACATTTTGGGTGCTTGCATCATCTTGTATATATGAATGAGCTATTCCTATGCATGAGTATTATGAATTATGAACTACGATTTGGCATTTGAGCCTAAGTACGAATTATCATGAATGGTGTTTACCTTTTGAGCCCAAATTTGCACTGAATGGATTTGACATAACTATTACATCTTTTGTAACTATGTATATGTATAAGTATTCTTGTAGGATGACGACCTAGCACTGATGGATTGAGGGCTCCCTCCCTTTCCTATATGAGAACCCTATCCAAAATGAGATATGTTCTGTATGGAAGGTTGCTTCATATGAAATGGGTGTTGTTCCCGTAAAGTGAAGTATAATATGATATGATATTATGCAAAAATCCTATCTGAAATGGGATGTGTTTCCATAAGGAAGGTTGCTTCATACGAAATAGGTGTTGTTCCCATAAGGTGAAGTATGGTTTACCTTTGGCAAGTAGACCACCTCTTTACCAGTGAGGGGTTTTCATTAGAATTCCAAGTAATAGCTCGCTTTGTCTTACTCATGTCTGTTGAGCTCACATCCCCAATATGTATGAGCATTTTGCATTTCATGCATAATGGATTTCATGGCATATTGTAAACTATTCTTCTTTGGATATGTGATTCTTTCTATATTATGTGCCCTTCTCATCTAACAACGAAGTCCAGTTTTGATAAGTCATATACATAGCATGCCAGCATACTTAGTACATTTGAACATACTAATGTATACTTTTGATACATGATCTAACCATGTAGGGACCGAAGATTACCTCTATGCACCGTTTGACACTAGATCAGATTTGAGACATTTGTTGTAGTGAGTGCTATTTTCCATGGACAAGCCATTGTTCCTCTACCAATATTGCTTCTGTTTGTGTTATTTACTTTGAGTGTGATACATGTCTTGGCCCCCGTCCTATCTTATGACTAGAGGCATTGTTGGACATCTTATAGACTCTTGTACGTTTATATGCTAAGTGTTCGATTTGGGAATTTGATTATGGATATGCCTATCAACTGGATATCGTTACGTGGGTTGATTATGAGTATTATGATATGGTTATGTGTATGATGCGAAAGATCCCCCATAGAGTGAGTCATACTTACCCACCCCTTTTAGTCTTTATGTGCTATGTGCTATGTGAATTCATGTTACTCCCTTTTCCCTATGATATCCCAATAGCGTGAGTCCTACTTTCTCGTCCCTTAGAACTATGTGTTTACTAATTCTATACGCTTTTGAACCAATGATGCGAATATGGATACTTTGAGGCTTGTTTGGGGACTCTCGGGTTGCCATTTACCATGTCACTTCTAGACCCTACGTTTGGGTCGTGACATTATTTCCATTCTTTTGTATTTTGAGTTTGTTGGACAGAGTTTAACTGTATTAAAGTATCTATCGGATTCGTGCATTATGTGTTTGCGGATCATGCCTCCTATGTTACCGTAACCCAAAGAAATGCTATAGCCTCTAAAAATGAGAATCTCTCACCAGAGGTCACTACTTTGATGGAGATGAGATGCCAGGGTCAACCTGCTTGAGCTGCTGGGATTCCACAGGCACCTGCTGCTTCGCCTGCTCCCACAGTAGAGGCTGATTTCAGAGGAGTTATCACTATGGTCACTCAACTGGTAGCCGTCCAGAGTAGGAATCGGAGTTCACAGGCTCTTAGTTCTAGTTCCCAAGACCCGACTGCTGCAACTAGACTTAGGAATTTCTTGAGGATGAACCCAAATACTGGGTTTAAAGGTTGAGGAAGACCCAAAGAACTTGATTGATAAGATGTGGATGGTTCTGAAAGTGATGTGTGTGACTGAGACTGAGGAAGTTGAACTTTCTTCCTATCAGCTTAAGGATGTAGTGAACGTTGGGTATAACAAGTCGGAAGAGGGTCGACAACTTAAGGATGTAGTGAACGTTTGGTATAACAAGTCGGAAGAGGGTCGAGGTAAGGATATAAGTGGAGTGAATTTAAGAGTGTCTTTCTTTATCACTTCTTTCCTCAGAAGTTGAGAGAGGCCAAGATTGAAGAGTTTGAGGACCTGAATTAACAAGGGTTTACAGTTAAAGAGTACAATCTAAAGTTCATCCAACTATCTAGGTATGCTCTATAGATGGTCCAGGACATGATAGCCAGAATGAGAAAGTTCATATCTAGCTTAGTTAAGCATGTGAAGAAGGAATGCAAAACAACTATGTTGATCCAAAGCATGGTCATCTCTAGAGTCATGATGTATGCCCAAAAATGTGAGGAGGAAAAGAAGAGGGATAAAGAAGAGAATTTGAGTAAGAAAGATAAGTCAAAAGGGCCTGACTGTAGCCAATCTAAGTAGAATAAGTGAGATAAGTCTTGTTTTCAAAAAGACCTCCATGTCCCTACT
Organism: Solanum medicagineum; assembly: GCA_026153255.1. NCBI lineage: Eukaryota > Viridiplantae > Streptophyta > Magnoliopsida > Solanales > Solanaceae > Solanum > Solanum medicagineum. The sequence goes on from JAPFFP010012083.1 coordinate 13,968, forward strand.
ATCTTCAGCTAGTGCACCATCTTCAAATAATAGGTATGATCAGTAGTCCTAAGGTCAGCTGAACCTCAAGATAGGGTCCCAGGTCACAGGCTAATGTGACCCTAGGTTGGAGAGCAAAGCCACCTGGTGGAAGATGTGGAAGGATGCATCTGAGAAAGTGCAGAGAGGGACGAAATGGTTGTATAAATGTGACTGAATGGGTCATTTTCAGAAGGAGTGTCCGATGTAGTGCAATAAGGCCCATCCTTATACTACAACACCATCAACCAAGGGTAATCAGAAAGGTGCTGCACCAGGGTAAGGCAGTAGAACAAACTATTTCTATGCAATAGTTAATCAATAGTCCCAAGAGGTTGCACCAGATATTGTGACTAGTATGCTTCGAGGCTTTACTTTTGAATGTTATGCTTTGCTTTATCCGGGTGCATCCCTGTCATTTGTGACACTATACGTGAAAGATATATTTGAGATTCTTTCTACGTGTTTGCTTGAACCTTTTTTTTCCTGGAGTCTATTCTAGTTGAATAGTTTATAGAGATAGTATAGTATCCATCCATCATAGGGATACCCTTGCTGAATTGATAGAGTTGGAGATATTTTATTTTCATGTGATCTTTGGCATGGATTGGCTTCACACCTTCTATGCCTCCATTTATTATAGGACCCAAACTGTTAACTTTCAATTACCAAATAAACTAGTCTTAGAGTGGAAAAAAATTCGGTTGCACCTAAGGGTAAGTTTATTTCCTACATTAGGGCCCGAAAGTTAATTTCTAAGGGATGTGTTTATCACCTTATGTGAGTTAAGTCTGAGGATGTTTAGCCTCCTACACTTTTGTTAGTCCTGATTGTGAATGAATTTCCTAAAGTGTTTCTCACAGATTTGCTTGGAGTCCCTCCTGATAGGGAGATTGATTTAGAGTTTGATGTTTTCCCTAATATTCAAACTATCTCTATTCCGACTTATAGGATGGCCCTGCTGAATTGTAAGAGTTAAAAGAGCAACTGAAAGATGTGCTAGAGAAGAGCTTTATTAGGATGAGTGTTTCTCCTTAGGTGCTCCTGCCGTATTCATGCGAAAGAAATATGGGTCTCTTAGAATGAGTATTGACTATCACCAATTGAATAAAGTAACAATCAAGAATAAGTATCCCTCCTAAGGATAAATGATTTATTTGATCAACTTCAGGGTGCCGCTGTTGTCTCTAACTTTATCACAACACAAGCCTAGGGACTAGACATGACGGGCGAATGGGGAACCCGAAGGAACCCCAAACAAGCCTTATAGCATGTCCTTATGCATCCTTGGTCGCGGAAGCAATGTAAAACAACATAAGAAACATAAACAAGGAAATTGGGAATAAGAGAGAGAAAGATTTATACGTAAATAGCTTAAATATCATAAGTGAGTCAAAGCACAAGTAAAATATATAACATGTCCTACAACACCTCTACTACATTGATAAGAGCGGGGGGTAAGACAAGAAATCGGGCTCACTCTCATAGTTAATATATATATATAAGAAAGATAGACTTAGAACATAGCATGAGATCATATGTAACATCCCTGGAATGGAGGACTCACCAACAAGATTGAGTGAAACCGTACTAGCCATGTGGGTGGAGATTGTCAAGCGGGGCTCCGATTTCTACATGAAGATATCATGTATGCATAGAGTATGAGTTAGTACATTTGAATGTACTAAGTATATAGGATGCAATGCAACAAGAGATAGGCTTCATAATCAAAATGCATAATAATAGGCAATAGGCATAATATAACAACATGGCATGTATGATCAATGCATAAGTAAAACATGCTTACAATTCATTCAACTCATATAGATCATAATACATTGATGTGGGAAGAGACCTTAACCAACATAGAATAAGACCAAGCGAGCTACGACTTAGAATCTCGATGATTACCCCTCACCGATAAAGAGGTAGTCTACTTGCCAAGGTAAACCATACTTCAAACTTAGAGGAACATGACCCATTTTGTATGAAGTAACCTTCCTTATAGGTATCCGACCCAATTTCAAAAAGGATTTAAGACTCCACTTCAATTTACCACAATACGACCTAATTTCGTGTGAAGTGACCCTCCTTACGGGAACATGACCCAATTTCGAAAAGGATTTTAAGAGATAGTTTACTAGGTGGATCCACTAGTATAGCAATGGCATAACATCATCCTATGGTTGCATATAGTTTTGGGACTTTGGGATTTGCCTCTAGTCCACTCGGTGCTAAATCTAATCCTACGAAATATATACGATAATCATACCTTTAATGACTTGCAACAACATAGAGGACATGGCACGAGAGCTCATAATATCATTGACCTCAAATGGTGAGCCCAACATCAATAATAAATATAGATCATCATCAACCATACCCTTGCATTAAAATCAACATTAAGGGGCTCACAAGAGGTGAAATCTTTAATAAAAGGCTCAAACCTGGCTTTACAACATCATCAACATTTCCATGAGTTAAACATATCTTCAGAAAGCTCATAATTATCATAGAGTCACTTGAATCATAACTCAACCAATAGATCATCAAACATTAAAGAATCCTTAAAAGGCATATTATCAAAAACTTGGAGGGTGTGCAGTGCTAGTGTAAAATCATACAATACAAGAGTGAAAACATGCAAGTAAGTCCCATGTAAAACCATTAGTCAACACTTTGTAACACCCTCAACCAACATACATCAAACCCTTCATCAAGTCTCACATTAGATCTACAATTTATAGCTCAAAACATGCTAAAACAATCATATTTTCATGAAACCCTAATTCACTGTGCAGTGAAATTTATAATAATGAATACCCATGAGTAAATCAACTTTAAATAATGCAATTTAAGTAGAAAAGAGGATTGGGATCCATGGGTGAAAGGACCTAATGATTGGAACCCACATACCTTAGCTTTGGAGAATTTCTTGAAGAAGGCTCTAATGGAGACTTGAATCTTGAAGAAATCCTTAGATCCGAATGAGGATTTTGGGACTTGAATCTTGAGAGAAATACTAGTTTAAGTGTTTGAGTGAGTATTGGGGAATGTTTAGGACGATATGAGGGTGAAATAAGGCTGAGTAAAGGAATTTTCAAGTA
>JAPFFP010012104.1:0-40029 GCA_026153255.1 Solanum medicagineum
GGGCAGCAGTGGGGAATCTTGGACAATGGGCGAAAGCCCGATCCAGCAATATCGCGTGAGTGAAGAAGGGCAATGCCTTTATTTAAGTAGACCATGAGGGTGAGCCCGGTTATTTGTCATGGCCCCCGCTCTTATCTATGTAGTAGAGGTGTTGGTGCACATGCTATGTATCTATGCTATGTGCCTTAACTCTGTTGTTTCTTGATGTTAAGATATGGAAGATTACCCTTTGTCCCAATTCCCGTGTTTAAGCTTATTTCTCATTGTCATTTTAATTGCTTTCGCGACCAAGGATGTGTAATGATGTGCTATGAGGCATGTTTAGGGTTCCTTCGGGTTCCCCATTCTCCCGTCATGTCTAGGCCTTAGGGTTGGGTCATGACACAAACTCAAGCTCATGGTGATAGTCCTTTCCAGTATGATTAGGAAGGCGATGATGAGTGTGATAATGGTTCACCCCAGATGATTTCTTTAGGCTCGGAATCTAGTTCAGAGGATAGCCCCCAGGATAGAGGAGATGCCTAGTCCTCCGTTGCCCCATTGACTTCCCAAGCACTGGATCCTACTCATCGGTGGGGTGTCAAGGGAATAAAGGCTATATTCATAGAGGGTCTACAGCCAAAGGATCAAAGCAAGACCGGATGGTCAATATATGAGGAGCCCCGGGTTATTGGTGATTAATTGAGCCGTGTCCCAGGACTGAAAGACATAATGACCCGATATACTCAACTGGCTGATGGATAATCTTGGACGATATGCCTCGCTTATGGTATGGTAGTTCTATGCAGTTTATGCAGCCACCATTATTCATGATCTTTCCTAAGAGGAAGAGACCTCATGCATAAGCGAGATTGCAAGAGGTATTAGTGAGAGGGCGGCGTGTCGATATTTCGGAGGAGATGATTCGCCGTGTACTTTTTGGTCCTGAGTACCAAGCTCCGAGGTCGACGACTGAGTTTAATTGTAGATTATAGCATGCCCAAATAATGTTGATTTCAAAGGATTAGGTACAGAGGACTGAGCTATTGAGATGGGTGGCCGGGTACATTAGAGAGCAGGGGCAAGAGCCTACTTGGGTTACCATGCATACGGAGTTTATTGTGAAGGCTTCACTTTCTTTTCCCCCCAAATCTTAGTAGGTGGTTGTTAGGTCTTGTGTCCATCCTACACGAGCAGATAACACACTTACACTAGAGCGAGCAGTATTGGTTGCCAGCATCCTCACTGGCTATGACATCGACTAGGTCCAAATCACAGCGGGGAAAATTCATGAGTCGGCACTCAAAAGGGCCACGTGCATTCCATTGTTGGTCTTGATCTACAGACTCTGCATAGAGTTCAGGGTTCAAAAATTGTTTCATCTTGACCATTTGGTTATCAACCCTACACACTCTAGATCCCTGCTTGATTAAGGCTAATGAGAACCCTGTGGCACTTCACAGGACATAACCTCTACCTATGCCTGATACATTTCCTCCAAAGCAACCACAGAAGGGTTCGATGACTGCCCCCACTACTACTGCTGCTACGATCAATGAGAGGCCCAGCAGCTTGAGGTAGTCGATATTGAAGGGGTCCCAGTTTAGTTACTCCTGCACTACAGGCTACTACACCACATACTCCTTCAGCGTGCATACCTTATTTGTCTGCTATAGCTTTTCAAGTCATCGTGAAGAGGGTTTCATATGTTGAGGCTCAGTTGTCTCGGCTTATTCAGCAGCTCAGGCCATGGGTCCGGCAGACTGTTGTGGACTCAGAGGAGTTATGTAAGGCATTCGCCATATCTACTGTTTAGTAGCGTATTTCTACGGTGGATGCCTGCATTAATGCCTTTGAGGACCGGGTGCAGAAGAGGTTAGCCGAGGCCCGACCATCATACTTGTCATCCGTTCATTAGGAGATAACAAAGCTTAAGGCTAACTTGACTTCTTCATTAGTGGCACCAGTTACAATTCCAATGGATCCACCTTCGGAGCCGCTATTTGATCTATTTACTTCGGAGGATCACACACAACCTTCGTGTGGAAAGAGACCCCTTATGGAGGGTGATGAGATAGGTGATAGGCATGTGCGAGTGAAGATCTCCGAGGTTAATCATGAGGAGGCAGAGGATGAGCACAGACGAGTCTTGAAGATATTGAGGCGAGAAGAGGAGATGAGACAAGCCTAGGGCCGTGATAGATTGATGGGTATTGGCTCATCTGGTGTGGTTGCTGTACAGACTACCCCGCAGGAGGGGAATGATCAGATGCAGCCCGAGACTGGTGCTTAGGCACCAAGTTATGTTGGTTTTTGACCCCTTGTATTTACTTTGATATTGTACATTGAGGACAATGTACAACTTTTTCAATAGGATGTGGGTAGTTATGGACTAAGGTGAAGTCTGAGTAGCTTTTGGTCTATAACTACCCCAAATTTTGATCAAGAGTTTTCTTGCTTGTGTTTTTTTGCTCGGTGATATTTAATTTTTGTTGAACCAACATGTAAATTGCTTTAGATAATATTTGTAGCACGTAGTATTTGAACTTATAGCATGTACAATGTTTTAATTTTATGATTATTTTGAAATATTTTTAAAAGTGGTACCCATAAAATATTTTTTATTCGTAGTTAAACTGCAACCTTGCGTATTTGAGTGTTTGGCAATATTTGTCTTGATAGGTGAGAGTAATTGAAATATGAAGCATAATCTGTGAGTTTCTTGTTGATAATGTCTGCAATGCCATGTGTGAGTGAACTTATTTTGCTAAATTCATGCATATTTTGTGCTAATTCATAACTTGCCATGTTACTCTAAATGATGTTTTATCCCTTGTTCCAAATATTGGAGCATCATGTATCACTTCTTTCTGAAATACCTAATTAACCTAGCCTTGTCTAATGATGAACCATGAGATTGGCCCTGATATGTCCTTGAGCATTACGAACCTTAACTAAGGAAAAATGCGTAAGTTGAGAGTGGCTACCAAAAGTGGCCTAGTTTAGGGAAGAGATATTATGTACTTCAAAATAGGCAAAAGCCTAAGTTAAGGGTGGCTGGTGTAGAGGTAAAATCACAAAAATATGGTGGTGAGTTGGGAATGGAAAGAAAAAGAAGAAGATCATATACCGGAGAAAGAAAAAGATAAAAATGCCTTAGATTGAGATTGGAAGCAAAATGATATATGAAAATGAGGCAAAAGTTGAAAAATAAGAAGAAAATACCCGGAAAAGCTTGAATATGAAGAAAATGGGAGAATAAGGTAAATTGATTGAGTTGGTAAGGTGAAAGTGATAAAGAAAATGGGGTTCAAGGATGGTCTTTAGTCAATATGTTTCCAAAAATGCCCTACCAAGGCCCCATGAGCCTACGTTACAAGCCTAGAGAGTTCTAGAATGATCCTAGTCCGGCTAGTTGATAATCTGAATCATGAGCATAGGGGTAAGCCTATGATATTAGTCAATGTGCATGAATATCTTTGTGCATATGAGTGAATTTTCACAGTCCCAGTATTAATCTTGACATCATCATTGAGTGTGTTACTTGAGGCTTCTTTTCTGTGAAGGCATCTGCATTGCATTGCTAGCACTTGACTTGTTCAATGATTATGGATCATGGATATTTTCTTGCTTATCATATAGTTGTGTTGTTAGATGCATCATTATGTCTTTGTTTGCCAAAACAACTATCTGATCTTGTTTTGAAAAGTTGGTGTGGGTACCTGAGCTTAAATTGTACAAGATATATGCCATTAGTTTTATTTTGTGTGTTGTTGTGTTACCTAGTTATATTGAGTCGTCGCTTGAGGACAAGCAACAATTTTAAGTTGAGGGTGTTTATGTGCTATCAAAATACAACACATTTGATGCTTAAAACTCGAGATCTCAATGCGACATTTATGGTTTTTATGTGTTTTTATGTTTGTTTTTATAGAAAAAGTAGGTTGGCACAATTTTGAGAAAAGTTACAGGTTTTGCTAATTTTTGAGGACATATGAGACCCTCTACGAATCGTATCTCAGTTTATGAGTTATAGAGGTATCCTCATGGAGATTTTCAGTGTTGAAGAAAAAACTGAAGTTCAGCCACACGAAACCCAGTTACGATCGTAGACCAGTCTACGAGCCTTATTGGAAGGTCTCGTAACAATTTCAAGTATTCCTAGTTCTGGACCAAGTACTGCAGCTATGAACTACGAGAGGATAATACGAGTCATAGATTGGACTATGACTCGTGAAGTCGTATAGTAGTGAAATCCAAGATCTAAGAACAGAATACGAAAGCTCGATTACGACTTGTGGCAGAAGCTACGAGTCATAACTGCAAGTCGTAGAGTGAGTCAATCAATTTTTATAATTATTTTAGGGACTTGTTTGTAAATTCTATAAATTGAAAATACTATGTCATTTTAAAAGAGTTTTCAGTTTTTGTACATAGAGAGTAGCTCAGAATAGAATAGAGAGTAAGAAATAGAATATTCTTAGGGTTTTAGTTTTGGAGACTACATTTTGGAGAAGAGATTCACTTGTGGGTTAAATTAATCTTTCAATCTTGTGTTTCTCAATACACATTGGGTTTTCTTGTTCTTCAATCTTCTTGGGTAAGTGATTAACCATGTCTTCTCTATTCATTGTTTCTTTATTTGGCCAAGATATGAGTAGCCAAACCTACAACTTGGGGTTGTGGGAACCATGAGAATCTAACTTAGAAAACCCAGATTATTTGCAATTCTTAGAATAGGTATTTGCATTTATTAATAATTTCTCTTAATTTTGAATGTTTCTAGTGGTGGCTAATATTAGAACTTGACTAGTGTTACCTTCCCGAACCAGGTGATAATGAATAGATAAAAAGAGTGATTAACAGGATTCGATGATGTATTATCTTCTAATCAACCAAACTCGATCAAAGGAAGGTTGACTGGGACTATAAGTAATGGTTAGTTGAGTACACTATGGATATGGGCCAAGTCCATAGTGAAATTCGACCTTCACCTTTGACCAAAGGGTTGGAAGAACCTAAATTACCCTCATGTATGCAATATTCTAGTTGAAAATTGTGATATCCAGGGAAGTTGAGTTAGTTAATCATAGGAGCACAATACCCAAGTTGCTCTCCATTATTGCTTGTCTTCCAATTTTAGTTAGTCTAGTTTAATTTCCTATCGATCTTTGTAAAGCCCCCTCCCCCCTCCCTTTTTAAGGGAATTGAATTAGTTAATTCATGAATTGATCATTGGTGAACCAAGTTGTAAAGTCCCATGTTCCCTGTGGGATTCGACCCTAACCTTGGTTAGGTTTATTACTTTGACGATCACTTTTACTTTAGAAAGAGGTGTATCTTGAGCGTGATCACTCCTCCCTATCTTGTTGTCTATAAGTCTATTGCGCATAGACCATCAATCTGCCTATGTCCATGTCACTCATATGCATAGCTCCTCTCCTGTCTTTCTTTGGCCACTTGTTCAACCCATCAACGTACAGACCCATCCTGCTTCTCATGTCTGCAACCATCTATATTCCTTCACCGTCATAGAGCCCTATTTCAACTTCAAGAACTCTCTTACCCTCCTCCAGCTCTCTCGGAAAGAAGCGCCAAACATTGTCCAAGGCAGAACTAGGGCACCCTCTCCTTGGGTCTTCTTCCAATGATAATACCACAGCCTGGCAACACCCTTGAGCTAGTAGGCAACCAGCTAAACCTTATAAGCTTCGGTCACATGCATCACCTAGAACAATTTTTGTAGCTCATCAATGTAGTTCGCGGGACCTCAGTGGGTCTAAACCTTGTGAATTCAGGTGGTTTTAGCCTCGAGAATTCCCGATCTCTGGATGTGTCCTACGTATCCTGTCTACCCGCTCCTTGTCTAGTAGCAGGTGCTATTACAACCTGGTCTGGCCTAGAGGAGCTTAACATTTAAGATGTCAGCCTGTAGGGGCTGTTTAGGGATAGCAGGGGCTGTGGGCTCAGGTTGGTTAGCATTTTGTCTAGCTGGATGCCTTCTTCCTCTAACAACTTTTCTTGAAGGCATTAGTTTGGAACCTATTTGGGAGTTTCTTTTATCCGGCGAAAATCACTTACGAGCCAATGATTGTACAATAATCTCGCTGATGATGCCACAACCCATTCAGTACTTGCAAGGGTAAAGAACGAATGTATCCACAGTGGATCCCAATCAACCAAGTCCTCTATTCTTTCAGGGACCTATCATGAGGAACATCCGACTTAATAGTGTCAATCCTCTCTATGCTTGGGGACGTAGTTAATGAGTTTGAGTTAATCTTACTGTCACTCATTTCGGTGCTTGCTACTTCTCCTAAGACTCAATGCTCATAAGAAAATCATTCTCAATCAGCTAGTCTCATCTGGACATTTATCAACTCAAATCATCACATCAACTATCGACTCTTTGGTTACATTCATTTAAGGTTCAACTTTTGACTCATAGAGACTATCATGCATCATTCTAACTCATAACATTCAGGAAACAAGAATGGAGCTAAAGCATCTAGGGATTTCATCTGCTCTCTAGGCTCAAATCATATTCATGTATGCTCAATTAAATGCAATTTGTAAAAATAATAAGAATTCATGCTAGGGCTTATGTAGTATGGTAAAACAATATATTTCAAGTATTTATTTCATGAAGATAATATTCATGCAAGATTACATAAGAACACATTAGAATTTAAGAAAAACCTTGGAGAAACATGTATTGGAGACTCAACTCATTCACAACTCTATCCACTCGGGGTATGGGGCACATAGAGGAACATAATCCATGTTTTAGTTAGTATTACATACCTAAGAATCGAAGAAACAGTCAACTTCTCAAAGAATCTCTATTCATGTGCTTGGAACCCTCGCTTTCTCCCCTTCTTTGATGCTCTCTGAAGTTTCTAAGTATTTTTGAGGAGTAATACCCTTAAGGTACTGATAAGGGATCTAAAATAAGCCCAAAACATTGTGGTTTCAATTAAAAAGGGTGGAAAAAGAAAATATTACCCTTAAGAAAACCTATTGAAGTGGATCACGAAACCCCTTCTACGACTCGTGAAACAGGTTATGGGTTGTGGTCCTCTCTTTTGGAAAGTAGATAAAAAATTGTCAGTTTCTGATTCTCATTCTACGATCCATGAGATGACTCATAAAACATATTATGAGTCATATTATCTCTCATAGAATATATTACGAGTCCTTTCACACTTAACCATTTTCCTCACTTCTTTGGCCCTATCCACGAAAGGTTTCCACAGGCCGTAACACATTTTACGGGCCATATGATAACACGTAAGTTACTTTCCTGAAAACTCCAAATTTCCTTCGTGTCTGGGATCCCACTCACGAAACTATCTAGGGGCTGTAAGGTATCCTACGGACCGTCACTTGGTTCGTTGGTAACCCCACACTTGGAAACTTTTCCCCTTCCTAAAGTTCTATGCTTAAGAATCGAGTCTACGGGTCATATGCCAATTACGAAACATAAGTAGTCCCATAAACAAGACTCCAGGTCACTTTTTATGCCAACTTTTCTGCACTCAGGGCTCCTAAATTGGGCGTCCTTTAAATATCTCCCCCTTCGGAACATTCATCCCCAAATGTACTTAAGGTAGGCTCTAAGGAGTAAAGTAGCAGCTAATAACCAATATGCATGCAAAATGTAAGTCAAAAATCATTCTTCAAAAATTTCATATTTCACACTTTAAACATGTCTCAATACAGTTATAAAATATCAAAACAAATACATACATCATGAGAAACTAAAATGCATGGAATTTGAGGTCTTCGGAAGGATTTCTTAATACCTTATGCTTGAGTAGAGTGGAATAGATATGGATAACACTTCATCATATCCACTTCCGCTTCCCATTTAACACCCTCAACTTGTTTGTTTCTCTAAAGTACCTTAACGAATGCAAATTCCTTGTTTCTTAGCTTCTTCACTTGCTAGCCTAGGATTTCAAGCAGTAGCTCTTCATAACTTGAATCGTCTTCAATGTTCGCATCATGAAAAGGATCTACAAAACTTGGGTCACCTATGAATTTCCTCAACATCGACACATGGAAAATCAGATGAATCAAGTGCAGCTCATTGAGTATATCATATGCTACTTTCCCCACTATTCTGACTACCTTATAGGGTCCCACATATCTAGGAATTAATTTTCCTTTCTTACCAAACCAAAGAACACCTTTCATTGGATACATCTTCAAATAGACCCAATCACTAATTTGGAACTCCAGTTCCCTTCCTCACATCAGAGTAGAACTTTTGTCGCCTTTGAGTTGTTTGTAATTTCTCCCTTATGCTTTAATTTTCTCCGTAACATTCATCACCAAGTCTGGTCCTATTAATGGAACCTCATTGACTTTGAACTCCCAATGGTCAATCTACATCGTTTGCCATACAACGCTTTGAATGGTGCAATCCGAATACTTGCATGAAGGTTATTGTTGTAGGCAAACTTGATAAATGGAAAATGTTCATCCCAACTCCCCTTAAATTCCAACACATAAGCTCTCAACATATCCACCAATGTTTGAATAGTCCTCTTAGCTTGCCTAAATTCAAACACATAAGCTCTCAACATATCCACCAATGTTTGAATAGTCCTCTTAGCTTGCCTATCGATTTGGGGATGCAAAGTCGTACTCAGCTTTATCCTAGTGTCGAGTCCTCTTTGGTGAGAAGTGAATTGAACTCCACGACCTGATATGATGGACAATGGAATCCTATGCAACCTCACAAGCTTTCGAACATACAAACAGGCATAGTCCTCAGCATTGAACATATTCTTAACTAGTAGGGAATGAGCAGACTTCGTCATGAGGTCAACTACCACCCATATGGAGTCAAAATGCTTTTTGGTCTTCGGCAACCCAACTATAAAATCCATGTTTATCCTTTCCCACTTTCAAGTAGGAACGTCAATGTCTTGTGCTAGGTCACCTGGCCTTTTGTATTCAACTTTGATGCACATTCAGACACAAATTGAGCAATATCCTTCTTCATCCCATTCCACCAATAAATCTCTACAAAGTCTCTATACATCTTGGTAATGCCAGGACGAATGGAATAAGAAGAGTTATGGGCCTCTTGCATGATCAACTTCTTCAACTCACTATTGTTGGGCATACACAACCTTCCTTGATAACAGAGTGCACCATCTCCCCCTTGTGAGAATACTTTTAACTTTCCATCCTTTACCAAGGTTGTCAACTCAACCAAGGCGGGATCCAGATCTTACTTGGCCTTAACCTCATCAATCAAAAAAAAAAATGCGGACCCATGAAGAACCATTGCACCACCACTTCTAGACTCACTCAATTTCACTCCTAGTCTAGCTAGTTTATGAACATCCTTGGCTAATTCCCTTTTTCCATCATCTTCTATATGGGCACACTATCTATGGAAATTCTACTAAGGGCGTCAGCTACCATAGTGGCTTTTCTGGGGTGGTATGTCACACTCATATCATAATCCTTAAGTCGTTCTAACCATCTCTGTTACCTCAAGTTGAGATCCTTTTGGGTGAACACATGTTGGAGACTCTTGTGATCAGCGAAAACATCCACATGAACTTCCATACAAGTAATGTCATCAGGTTTTAAGGCAAACACCACCGCTGCAAGCTCAAGGTCATCATTCGGATTATTCTTCTCATGAACTTTCAACTGCCTTAAAGCATAGAAAATCACTTTACCATTTTGCATTAACACACAACCCAACCCAATCCTTGATGCATCACAATACATGATGAACCCATCACTCCCTTCTGGCAATGTTAATATGAGGGTTGAAGTCAACTGATCCTTTAAAATCTAGAAACTCCTCTCACATTTATTCATCTATGCAAAATTAGCCTTTTTTTGAGTTAGCTCAGTGAGTGGAAACGAGATAGTGAAGAAGTCTTGCATGAACCATCTATAATAATCGGCTAGACCAAATAAGCTTCTTATGTCAGTAGGAGTCAAGGGCATTGGCCAGTTTCTTACCGTTTCTATCTTCTTAGGATTAACTTTGATGCCCTCTGTAGATACCATGTCCTCAAGAAAGGAAACCTCATCTAGCCATAACTCGCACTTGTAAAATTTTGCATAGAGCTTTTATGCTCTCAGGGTTTACAATACTATGCTCAAGTGCTCCATATTCTCTTGCTCACCTCAGGAGTAGGTAAGAATGTCATCAATGAACACGATAACAAACATGTCGAGGTAAGGCTTGAACACCCTATTCATGAGGTCCATGAATATGCTGGTGCATTAGTGAGGCCAAATGACATCACCACAAATTCAAAATGACCATACCTAGTTCAGAAAGTCATCTTAGGACTGTCACTTCATCTCACCCTTAATTGGTGATATCCATATCTCAAATCAATCTTAGAGAAATAAGTATCCTCTTATAGTTAATTAAACAAATCATTTATCCTCAGGAGGGGATACTTATTCTTGATGGCGACCTTATCGAGCTGTCAGTAGTGAATGCATATACGGACCAACCCATCCTTCTTCCTTATAAATAACACTGGTGGTACCCCTTGGAGACCAACTAGGTCTAATGAAACCCTTCTCCAACAAATCCTTCATTTTCTCCTTTAACTCCCTCAATTTTGCAAGATCCATTCTATAAGGAGAAATTGAGATAGGATGAGTATCGAGTAAGAGGTCTATGCCAAAATTTATCTCCCTATCGGGAGGGACACCTGGTAACTCATTTGTGAAGACATTAGGGAACTCACTCACAACGGGGTCTACCTCAAGAGAAAGGACTTTGGAAGAGACATCCTTGACCCTCACCAAGTGGTTGATGCACCAGTTGGAAATTATTTTTTGGGCCTTTACCAAATAAATGAATTGACCCCTACATGAAAAGTTGCTACCCTCTCATTCAAGAACTAGCTCATTAGGGAATTGGAATCTAACCCTATGCATTTTACAATAAATAGAGGTATAACAAGCATGCAACCAATCCATCCCCAAAATCACATCGAAGCCTACCATTAAAAGCTTTACTAAGTCACATGGAATGACTTTATGTAAGATAGAAATAAGGTATCCTCTATAGACTCTTCAGGCTATGATAGACTCACCTATGGGGTTACTCGCCTCATAGGGCTCACGGAGGACTTCAGGAAATGCATGAAACTTATATGCAAAGAATAGGGTTACAAAAGACAAATTTTCCCCCATATCTAAAACTGAATATGCTTCATAATAAAAAATTCTTAACATACCGATAACCACATCTGGAGCTTCTTCGACCTCTTGGAGACCATGAAGAGCATAGAACCGGTTGGTCCTTTGGGGCCCTTGAACTGGACCCGTTTTGCCTTGAGGCCTTGTGCCTCTGCTTATGCAATCCTTAGCATAGTGGTTGGGCTTCCCATAAGTGAAGCAAGCATTTCACCCAGCTATACACTCTCCTTATTGAGGCCTCCCCGACTTAGGACAATTGGGACTTTGGGGCTTAGGAGCCACCCCTTATCTTTCTAGTAAGGAAGAGTGTTGGTAGATCATTTACTACCTTACTTTTGGCCACCTTGGAATTTCTGACCACCACCCTTTTGGTGAGAGTAACTCCCACGTTCAACTCGAGCCCTCTTGGCCTTCCTTGCCCTCTTATGAAGCTTCTATTCTTCAATTTGCTCCACGTACGTCATCAATCGGGAAATGTACATCTTATTGACCAACATGGCCTTCTTGCACTCCTTGACAACTAACTCAGAGATACCCAAGATAAACTTGCTCATGCGAGCCCTCAGATCTACGACCATAAATAGAGCATGCTTTGATGATTTGGTAAATTTGAGGGCATACTCACTCACATTCATGCTCCCTTGCTTCAAGTTGATGAACTCCTAGACCTTTGCTTCCATAATATAGATGGGGAGAAATCTATACGAAAAGGCACATTTGAACTCCTTCCAACCAATAGGGCTTGCTCCTTGGGCTCTCCTATCGGCTCATTACTCGAACCAAAACTTAGCCACTCCTTTAAGTTGGTAGGCCACCAACTTGGCTTTCTCTTCGAATGGAATGCCCATCACTACCGTAACAAAATAAGCTTCCCCAATAAACTTAATAGGGTCCTCCTCCATCTTCGACCCATGAAATTCTAGTGGGTTGATTTGCATGAAGTCACGTACTCTCGCGGAATGAAGTGGGCACTTGAGGAGGAACGACTACCTCCCGATTGGCTTGGCTGGCCAATGCTTAGGGTCAAAAAAGTAAATGCAACTCGGAACTCTACATGTGACACTCCATCATCCAGCTGGAGTGGAGGGAATTATTCCTCGAGAGTACCTCGCTGATGGGGAGCTCTTCATAGAGGCATGATCTAGAAACAAGCAAAAGCCCATTATTAGTTACTGGAAAACTTATTCAACAGGAATGACATGAATAGGAAAGAAGGAAACACTTTCCTAAACTGCCTCATAGCCTCTCACTCAAGATAGTGGAGTGCTTCATAATCTTGAATGGGACTCTACACTACGAGGTATGCATAGATATCTAAGGGAACGCTTTAAAACCTCGTGCTCTGGTACCAAGTTTATAACGACCCAACCAATATGCCTAGTCATTACATGGTGAATGAGACAACCAAAGGCACCTCACCCAAGCCATCTAAGCATCTTAAACATTCATAGGCATTAAACTGAAATTTTGTGGAAACATAAGGGGGAAGGGACTATGGGTCTTTCTCACAATGAAGCAACATTAGAAAGCAGTAGAATAACTACAATCCATTTGTTTGTCCATATGTATACCACTTTATCATAAACGGATGAGACAGGTATCAATCGATCTCCATCAAATAGAAGAGAATTAAAATAAGGGAATATAAAAAGTAAAAGCTTTAGAAGGGCTATAAATACATCATCCAAAAGTCAAATCAAAGACACAATAAATGGAAAGGAGGAGTAGTCCCAAACTAAGGGCTCACCACAATAAAGCTACTAGTCTTGGACGCCAAAAACTAGCCTCGAGTCGGTGGAGGAGTGCCTGGCCCTACATGGTTTAATCATGTAGGAAAAATATGCGTTAATACATTTGAATGTACTATATATGTGAGATGCAATGCATGGATGAAGTTTTAATATCATCATTATTAAACACAACATATAAATATATATAGAATAAGGGATGCATAAGCAAAAACTTAAACATGAACAAAGAATAAGACTCCAGATCAATATGAGATAATGCATAAGAAAACAAATAAAGTGAAAAAATATCATAAGATCGAAAAACTTATGGGAATGGACCATAACTGTCAGTAATACAATGTGATCTACTATATGGAATCCAGTGAACTCCTTTTACTAGGGAAAGGCCAATGTGCTCCTTCCATTAGAAAAAGGGGAGTCTACTTGCCAAGGTAGATATCCAAAGCTTAGTAACTTTGCAATTGCATCTATCATAGCTTTTGGGCCTACATGGATCCCTTAGCCTAGCCTATAAAGGTTCATCTGGTGGCACATAGTTAGGGATATCGAGATTTAGCTTCAAGGAATCATGCCTCAACTAACAAAATGAGTCCTAAGCTCTAGTCCTCTCGGTGCTAATTCATCCCATGAAAATGTTTAAACATACTCTTAGAGTCATAAGTAGAAATCGTAGGAGTAGCTCAAACTTAAGAACCTTTCTTAAACATCGTTTAGGGAAATGAACATCATATATGTATCTTTGGCAAACTTAGTTGTGAAACTCTTATATTAATGCCCTAATCACAATCATAAATCATATAAAACTTTCATTGGAAACAAGGTGGGCTTAACTTTTAGCATGGAACAATCATAAATCACATAAGTCACTAGTGATTTCTTTAAAAGGAACATCGAAATCGCCCAACCTTGATCATATCAAAGATCGTCATAGGATCAACATCATATTTCAATCATGCATATATTTAATTAGAAAAATAGTTATTAAACTCCATGAGTACCATATAATAACAAAAAGAGCAAGCAATTATCATAAGCATGCACATCATTTGAGGAACTTAAAGAAAAGGTAAAATACTTAATAAAAAACTTTGTGGGTGAAAGGATATCCACATATCAACTCGCATACTCAGAGAACTAAGGAGAAGTAGAATTGAAGCCTTGTGGAAGAAACCTCGAAAACCCTAGGCTTGTTCTTGCCTAGTCTTGAGAGCCTTTTTTGCCGTAGAGAATATGAGAGTAAAGAATGATAGAAATTAGGGCTTGAAGGAAGAAATAGGTCACTTTCCATCCTCAAAACCACATAACATAGGAATAGAATTGTTAGAAATTACCAAATTGTCCCTTATTAAAAATGTTGAAAGTGCTTTATGGAACCCAGGTTACGGGCTGTTGGTCGATTTACCAGCCGTAAGTCTCCTCTCCTCATCTGATGACACATCTAAAAATTCTAAAAATTGACTTTGCTGAATTGAAAACCATGAACAATAGTATGAGCCATGAAACCTCTTACTGGCTATTCTTGGAATCATAGAGTCCTTCTACATTTAAACATTTTCCTCACTTCCTTGGCCCTATCCATGAAAGGCTTCCACTGGCCATAACACATTTTATTTCATGAAAACTCCAAATTTTCTTCATGGCTAAGATCCCACTCACAAAACCATCTATAGTCCATAAGGTATTCTATGGGTCATCACTTGGTCAGTGGGTTACCCCTGAAATGACTCCAAAAAGTGCTTGAAAATGTGTGTCGAAAGTTCTCGAAATCGTAATTTCTATATGTCTAAAAATTCATTCATTATATTGAAAATCTGTCTTCATATTCTTATTTAAGGGGTCAAATTGAATGGGAAATAGGTCTAACCCAAATTTTAGAGCAACCGTATCAAAGTTCGAAAATCGCAAAGAACACTATTTAGGAGGGTCAAATTTGAAGGGAAATATCTATTAGCACACAATAAACTAGGAGGCCCAAGATCTACCAAATATTTCTCTTTGAATTATCTTTCTAATGAACTTCGTTTCACCTCATTCCATGTTCGAATGAAGGATTTATGCCCATTTTCGTAAAACTCGTTCATCCAGAAAATGCTGATTCTAGTGGGGTTTTTGCATCGCCTCCGCGATGCACCCCTATTTTTTTGGTGCCTATTTTAATTTCTTTAGTCCATTTGTGGCATATAACATGTATTTTGTTATGTTTGAAAAGTAATACCCACAAAAAATTTTGATTAGTAGTTAGATAGCAACGATACATTTTTAGGTGTGTGATAATGTTTGTTTTGATAAGTTGGTATGAGTATCTGAGTTTGAGATTTTTGTGATGTATGCCATTGGGTTGAGGTCTGTGTGATACAGTATTATCTATATAGATTGAGTCAGTCACTTGAGGACAAGCAATAATTTTAATTTTAGGGTGTTGATATGCTCTAAGATACAAAATTTTTGATGCTTAAAACTTGGAATTTTGTGTGTTCTCAATATGATGTTAGTTGGTTTTATGTGTTTTTGTGTTTATATTTGTCATGCCCCGGACCTATGGCCAAGACATGACCGGCGAATAGGGAACTCGAAGGAACCCCAAACAAGCCTCATAACATATCATTACACATCCTTAGTCACCGAAGCAATTAAAATAACAATCAGAGATAAGGGTAAACTTCCATATCATTTCATCAAGAAACAAGAGAGTCAAGGCTCACAACATAGATACATAACATGTTCAACAACACCTCTACTACATAGATAAGAGCAGGCGCCACGACAAACAACCAGGCTCACCATCATAGTCAATACATGAATAAAGGTAAGATAGTCTTACTACATAGCAAGAGATCATAAGCAACATCCCCAAAATGGAGGACTCACCAACAAGCTTGAGAGACAATCATACTAGCCACGTGGAGGAGGAGGATGATCATGCCGGTGCACTGGTTCCTACATGGTGACATCATGTAGGCATTGAGTATGCATTAGTACATTTGATTGTACTAAGTATGTAGGATGCAATGCAACAAGTGATGGCAACATAATCGAAATGCATAATCAAAGGCAATGAGTACATATAGAAATATGGTATGCATGGAAGATGCTTGTAGAAAATCATGCTTATGTGGATCATAAAGTAAATGTAAGGAGTGACCATTCTTAGTGTAAGCCAAGGTCGACCACCCCCTTAGATATGCGCGTGAGGTACAAACCCGTTCATGAGTTTGATGGAGTATAAACCCCCCAACAAGGTTGATGGAGTACAAATTCTCCAACAAGGTTGATGGGTACAAATTCTCAACAAGGTTACCCGGGCCTACCACCCCCCGAATTAGGCGATCGAGTTACCAATCCCTCAACGAGGTTACCTGGGCCTATAACCCCCCGAGCTAGGCTTGGTCATCTCCAACACTATATAGTTATATACATTCCCTTTCATCATCATTCCATCATCATTTCATCATTATATAGTCATTTAACTCATAATACATGCATAGGACCTCAAATTCCTCAAGAAACCAGAACCAGACATTTTATCAAACACTTAGAGAGTGTGTAGTGCTAGTGCAAAACTATGCAATTCAAGAGGGTCATCATGCTAGAAAATTCAATGTAAAATCATCAATAGATACTTGGTTACACCATCAAGCAATATACATCAAAACCCTTCATTAAATATCACATAAATCTTAGATTTATAGCCCAAAACATAGTAAAACAATCACAATTTCATAAACCCCAACATATTGAGCAGTGATTTTCATAATAATTAAGACCTATTTGTAAATCAACTTTAAATCATACAAATTTGAGTAAAAGGAAGCTTGGGTATCATGGGTGGAAGGAAACCATGAAAAAAATTCATATTTTAGCTTTGGAGATCAGTTGACGAAGATTGAAGATGGAGACTTGAAGCTTGAGAGGAAATCCTTAGATTCGGAGAGAGTTTTGAGACTCAATTTAAGAGTAAAATATTTGGCTAAGTGTTTGAATCAGTATAGGGAAGTGTTTAGAATGATATGAGGGTGAAAATGGCTAAGTATAGGTATTTTCACTTTTTGAAACACTTAAGTCCATACTTAAAAGTCTTGGACCGAAGTCCAAAACTAGACAAATAAGTACATAGAGGTGTGCCCTTGGCGCGTCGCACCAGGGGCGCAAAAACCTCTTTGGAAATTGCATTTTGTGATTTCTAAATTTTGACATGGTTGTTCTTAAATCAGGGTTATACCCATTCCCCACTCAATTTGACCCCCTGAACATTAATATGAAGTCGGACTTTTGATATCATGCACAAATTTTGAGATTTATGGAAATTATGATTCCAGGCACTTCCAAGGCATATTTTCGGACATTTTTTTGGGGTCGTTGCAATATCTTCCCCTTGGGAATATTCTTCCCTTAATGTCAAAGAAATGAATATGAGAGACACAAACATGAAAATTTCAGCTCACATAAGGATGCAACAATGCATTTAAACATCATTTTAAAAATCTCATCATAAGTGTGAAATCATCATGAACATGTAAATTTAAACATAAATGTATGCATATGTCATAGGATGAACTTATTCTCGAAATTACATAGGGGACTTAGAGCGATACTTAGGCTTGAGTGGAGTGGAAAAGGTAAGAATATCACTTTCGCATGTCCGCTTCGACCTCTCATGTAGCACTTTCGACTTGTTAATTCCTCTCAAGGACCTTAAGGGAAGCCACATCCTTGTTCCTCAATCTCTTCACTTGCCTATCCAAAATCTGAACCAGAACCTCTTCATAAGTCAAGTTGTCTCCAACTATCCACACAACATCAAAAGGCACATGTACAATAGCATTGGGACTGCCCACACACTTCCTCAACATAGACACATGAAAGACTAGATGAACCAACTCCATTTCTCTAAGCGAATCCAACTCGTAGGCCACCTTATCG
This sequence comes from Solanum medicagineum, assembly GCA_026153255.1. Classification (NCBI taxonomy): domain Eukaryota; kingdom Viridiplantae; phylum Streptophyta; class Magnoliopsida; order Solanales; family Solanaceae; genus Solanum; species Solanum medicagineum. The sequence continues at coordinate 17,850 of JAPFFP010012104.1, forward strand.
ATCCTTCTCATCACCCTATAAGGGCCCACATATCTAGGGATCAACTTTCCCTTCTTACGAAATTGGACCACACTCTTCATGGGTGACACCTTCAAATAAACCCAATCATCAACTTTGAATTCAAGCTCCCTTCTCCTCACAATGGCATAAGACTTTTGACAGCTTTGGACCATCTTTAATCTTTCACCAATCATCCTAACCTTCTCAAGAGCCTCCATAACTAGATTTGGTCCTAACAAGGCCACTCCACCAGCCTCAAATCACCAAACCGGTGATCTACAATGTCTACCATGAAGAGCCTCAAATGGAGCCATACCGATGATAGAATGATAACTATCGTTATAGGCAAACTCAATCAATGGGAGATGATTATCCCAACTACCTTTATGCTCCAATACAAAAGCTCTAAGAATATCCTCAAGGGTTTCGATGGTCCTTTCGGCTTGGCTATCCGTTTGAGGGTGTAAAGCTGTATAAAGCTTAACTCTAGTACTAAGACCCCTTTGGAAAGATCTCCAAACATGTGAAGTAAATTGAGCTCCTCGATCCTATTTCATGGACAAAGGAACCTCATGCAATCTCACCAAATCATGGATGTAAACCTAGCATACTCTTTAGCCCCATATGTGGTTTTAATCAGTAGAAAGTGAGACAATTTCGCCATCCTATCAACCACAATCCAAAAGGAATCAAAACCTTTTCTAGTCTTGGGCAACCCAACCACAAAATCCATATTAATCACCTCCCACTTCCAAGTAAAAGTCTCTATGTCTTGGGTTAGGCCACCCGACCTTTGATGTTCATCCTTGTCTTGTTGACAACTATGACAATCGAAAACGAATTTGGCAATGTCCCTCTTCATGTCTCCCCGCGAATACACCTCCCTCAAATCTCTGTACATTTTAGTAGAACAGGGGTGAACCGAATAAGATGAATTATAGGCGTCATCAAGGATCTTCTCTATCAAGCCATCAACATAAGACACACACAACTTACCCTGGTATCTAAGAGCACCATCTCACCCTTGGGAGAAAACCTCTACTTTGCTCCAAAATACAACACTTTTGATGCTTAAAACTTGGAATCTTGTGTGTTATCAATGGAATGTTAGTTGTTTTTATGTGTTTTTATGTTTATATTTGTCACGCCCCGAGCCTAAGCCCTAGACATGACCGGCGAATGGGGAACCCGAAGGAACCCCAAACAAGCCTCACAACATATCATTACACATCCTTAGTCGCGGAAGCAATTAAACTAACAATCAGAGATAAGCATAAGGAAGGGATTTCGGGCTAAGGGTAAACTTCCATATCATTTCATCAAGAAACAAGAGAGTCAAGGCTCATAATATAGATACATAATATGTCCGACAATACCTCTGCTGCATAGATAACAGCTAGGGCCGCGACAAACAATTGGGCTCACCCTCACAGTCAATACATGAATAAAGGTAAGATAGTCTTAGTACATAGCAAGAGAGTCATAAGCAATATCCTCGAAATAGGGGACTCACCAACAAGCTTGAGAGTCAATCGTATTAGCCACGTGGAGAAGGAGGATGATCAAGTGGTGCACCAGTTCCTATATGGTGTCATCAAGTAGGCATAGAGTATACTTTAGTACGTTTGAATGTACTTAGTATGTAGGATGCAATGCAGCAAGTGATGGTAACATAATCAAAATGCATAAGTATAGGCAATGAGTACATATAGCAATATGGCATGCATGGAAGATGCTCATAGTGAATCATGCTTATATGGATCATAAAGTAAGTGTAAGGAGTGAACATTCTTAGTACAAAAGAAGGCCTACCACCCCTTTGGATAGGCACATGAGGTACATACTCCTTGATGAGGTTGATGGAGTACAAACCCCCTAACAAGGTTGATAGAGTACAAACCCTCCAATAAGGTTGATGGGTACAAAGCCAGTAAGGTTGATAGGTACAAACCCCCAACAATGTTACTCGGGCCTACCATCCCCTGAATTAGGCGATTGAGGTACCAACCCCTCAGCAAGGTTACCCGGGCCTACGACCCCTCGAGCTAGGCTTGGTCATCCCCAACACTATAGAGATAATATCATATGTATATATATATATATATATATATATATGTATGTATGTGTGTGTGTATGTATGTATTTTTGTGTGTGTGTATGTGTGTGTGTATATGTGTGTGTATATGTGTGTGTGTATATATATATGTGTGTGTATGTGTGTATATATATATGTCTGTGTGTGTGTGTGTATATTTATATGTGTGTGTGTGTATATATATATGTGTGTGTATGTATGTGTATGTGTGTGTGTGTATATATATATATGTGTGTGTGTGTGTGTGTAGATTCCTTTCATCATCATATACATACATTCCCTTTCATCATCATTCCATCATAATTCCATCATCATTTCATCATCATATAGTCATTCAACTCATAAGACATGCATAGGACCTTTAATTCCTAAAGAAACCATAACCGGACATTTTATCAAACACTTAGAGGGTGTGTAGAGCTAGTGTAAAACCATGCAGTTCAAGAGGGTGATCATGCTAGAAAATTCAATGTAAATCATCAAAATATACTTGGTAACATCCTCAAGCAATACACATCAAAATCCTTCATCAAAACATACATTAGATCTTATATTCATAGCCCAAAACATTAGTAAATAGTCACAATTTCATAAACCCCAACATAGTGAGCAGTGATTTTCATAATAATTAAGACCCATTTGTAAATCAAGTTTAAATCATGTAAATTAGAGTAAAAGAAAGCTTGGGTACCATGGGTGGAAGGAACCCATGAAACAAACTCACATACCTTAGCTTTGCAGATGAACTTGATGAAAATTGGAGATGGAGACTGAAGCTTGAGAGGAAATCCTTAGATCCGGAGAGGGTTTTGAGACTTGAATTTAAGAGTAAAGTATTTTGCTAAGTGTTTGATGAGTATAGGGAAATGTCTAGAATGATATGAGGGTGAAAATTGGCTAAGTATAGGTATTTTCATATTTGAGGACATTGAGGCCCAAGATTTAAAAGTCTTTGGCCTCCTCTTTCCAAAATTGGAAAAAAATACACAAAGGCGCTCCAGGGGCGTGAAAACCTCTCTGGAACTCGCATTTTATGATTTCCAAATTTTGATACGGTTGCTCTTAAATCAGGATTAGGCCTATTTTCCACTCAACTTGACCCCTTGAACAAGAATATGAAGTCAAATTTTTGATATCGAGCACGGATTTTGAGATATATGAAAATTACGATTGCGTGCACTTTCGAGGCACATTTTTCTGCACTTTTTTGGGTCGTTACAATATTTGTAGGATTACAAGTTGGCCGTGATTTTGGGAAAAAGTGCAGAAGTTGCTAATTTTTGCTGTTATATGAGACCCTCTACGGGTCGTATGGTGGTTTTGTGAACAATTCCAGTGAGGGGCTGTTTTCTGAAGTTTATTCTACGAACATGCATATGAAGGGTAAAAGGTTTTACGAGATGTGTAAGATGGTTTGTTCCCTAAGGATTAGAGATTGAGACTTTCTAAAGTTTCATCAAACGAAACTCCCTTTACGGGTCGTAAACCACTTTACCAGTTGTAGAGGGGTGTTGTAGAGTTGAAGTCCAAATTTCTAGTAGCTTAGTACGAGACCCAGATTATGGGTTGTGGAATGTAATACTTCCCGTAAAACCCTTTCATATGGCGTGCCAACCAGTTCTCCTATTTTATTTAGTACTTGTATTTTACTTATTATAAATAGGTTTTTTAGGTTATTTTTAATAATTTTTAGCCAAGTACTCAGAGAACTCAGTAATTAGAGAGAGAAAATTGTGAGATCACATTGGAGAGTCTTTGAGAACACTTGCATTTGAATTTCATCTTTAAGCTTGTGATTCTTATTGAAGTTTTATTTGCTTGTTCTTAATTTTATTGTGTAAGTGTACGATTATATTTTCTCAATCCATAATTCTTACATCTATACAAAGCATAAGGAGCTAAATTCACAACTAGGGTTATGGGAACTATGAAGAACTACCAAAGTAAAATCAGATAATTCATAATTCTTGGAAGGTGTACATACATGTATTAATTGACACTTTCATTTTGCATATATTCAGATGGTGACCAACATTAGAACCAACCTAGTATTCATGACTAGATCAAGGTAGTAATGAATAGGAAAAAAGATTAATTAACAGGATTCGATTGATGTGTTCTCATCTAATCAACCAAATTGGACCAAGGGGAGCTCGTACTGGGACTAATAGTTAAGGGTTAATAATGTACACTATGGAAATGAGCCAAGTCGCATAATGAAATTCAACTCTCACCTTTGACTAAAGGGCTTGGTGAATATAACTTATCGTCCTGCATGCTATACACTAGAAAAAAAATCAGGTTATCTGGTGATATTGAGTTGGGGAATCATAGGGAACACAATACCCTAGTTTCTCTCCATATTGACTTCTCTCTTGTGATAGTTGCTTTAGTTATATTGTTCATTGATTATTGTAAATCCCCCCCTTTTTTGGGGAAGTAAGTTGGTTAACCATTCGAATTGCAATTATTGAATTCTTTTGAGTCTATGTATTCCCTGTAGATTCGACCCTAACCTTTGTTAGGTTCTATTTCTTGACAATACTGCTTTATCCTCTAAAAAGGAGGTGTAACTTAGGCGACATCATTCGTTCAATATTTAGAAAAGTTGATTCTTGAGCCTTCAAGGTGTGAAACGTAATCTAGGGGTTGTGAAATGGGGGTACAGTCTGTAAACTATCTCGTACATGGGCTTTACACCTAGAAAAATTTCACTAAGTCACATGGGCACCTATGAAGCTCTATCTACAGGCCCTAGATCACTTTATGGGCCATAGGTGGGTTTCGTGGTTTTCTTCCAATGATTTTTCTAAATCAGTTTTCTCAGTTTTCTCTGTGTATCTACTTAGACTAGGTAGTATAAATTAGGGGTTGTTACATTATCTCCCACTTGGGATCATTCGCCCTCGAATGAAGAGAAATCTAGGAACCTAGTCAAGGCATGAACTATATCTAGGACTCCAATACTTAAATAGGTCACAATCACTCATGTAATTAATCAAATAGGTAGTTAAGCAAGTAATCAACCAACAAATCAAACCAATCATCAATGGACTCTAGGGCTCTATCGTCATTCAAACTCAAAATAAAAAGGAACTCAATGAATAAGAATGAATCATTACCATCAACTCTCTCATCATCATTAGGTAGGATAAATGAGGGTACTTGGCCTTCATATCCTCTTCAGCTTTCCAAGTAGCTTCTTCTACAAACTAGTTTCTCCACCATTCATGGGTGACACCTTCAAATACACCAATCATTGACCACGAACTCTAAGTCTCTTCTTCTATCATTGTTGCAGGATTTCTATCAACTCTATGCAATCTTCAATCTCTGTGAACTGATATGTTTAGAATGTGTAGATAGTATTTGTAGCATATAGTACTAATACTTGTGTCATATAGCTTTTTTTTGTGTTGTGTTGAAAAATGATGCCCACCAAAAATTTTGATTAGTAGTTAGATATCAACCATGCATGTTTAGGTGTGTGACAATGTTTGTTTTGATAAGTCAGAATAAATTTGATACAAAGCAAGATCTGATAGTCTTTTGTTGATAATATATGCAATGTCATATGAGTGCGAGCTTAATTTGCTAGATTCATTCGTTTTGTTCTAATTCAAAACTTGCCCTGTTATTCTAAGTTAGATTGTAGTGTAGATAAATTGGATAGCAAAAGGATCTGAGGCCAATGTTGTTAATAGTCCACTTAGCCTAAAATGACCAACCAAAAGGACGATATATCCCTTGTTCCTAATATTTGAGCCTAACATGTACCTATTATTTGAAAACACCTGATTAACCTAGCCTTGTTAGTTGTAAGATCCTAAAATTGGCCCTGGTCCTTCCTTGAACATTGTGCACCTTGATTGAGGCAAACAGCCTAAGTTGTGATTAGCTACCAAAAGTGGCCCTGGTTCTGAGGATGGATATTGTGCACCTCAACATAGGCCAAAAGCCTAAGTTGAGGTGGCTGGTGTATGGGTGAAACACAAAAATAAGGGGGTGAGTTAGTGATATAGAGGAAAAAAGGAAAAATCATGTACTGGGTACAAGAAAAATAAGTGATGCCTTAGTTGTGAACTAAAAAGCAAAAATAAGTGTAAAAACAAGGCAAAGAGCTGAAAAATGAAAAAAAAAATCCAAAAGAGCTTGAAATAGGTAAAAGGAAGAATAAGGTGAAATTAATAGATTTGCTAGGGCAAAAGTGTAGAAAAACACAGTGTCAAGGAGGGCCTTTAGTCACTATGTTCCTATAATATCATACCAAAGGCCCCTTAGCCTACGTCACAAGCCTACCAAGTCCCAAAATGATCCTAGTCCAGTTAGCTGAAGGTCCTACTCATGAGTATAGGGGCAAGCCTATGGTATTAGGCATGATGCGTGAATATCTTTTGTGAGAGTGAGTGATTTTGCATAGTCCTAAGGGTATACATGTAACATCATTGAGTTTCAGATATGGGACTTATTTTTGTGAGGGCACTTATATTGCATTGTTAGCACTAGACTTGTTCAGCAATTGTTGATTGTTAATACTACCTCGCTTGTCATAGTTGTGTTGTCACATGCACTATTTTGTATTGCTTTGATAGATAAATATCTAATCCTAGTTTGAAAAGTTAGTGTGGATATCTGAGTTTGAGATTTATGTGATATATTCCATTAGGTTGAGGTCTGTGTGTTACTATATTATCTGTATAGATTGAGTTCGTCGATTAAGGACAAGCAACAGTTTTAAGTGGAGGGTGTTGATTTTTGATGCTTAAAACTTAGAATTTTGTGTGTTCTCAATACAATGTTAGTTGATTTTATGTATTTTTGTTTTTATATTTGCAGGTTTACAGGTTGGCCTTGATTTTAGGAATGTCACGACCCAAGCCTAGGACCTAGACGTGACACGGTGAGTAGGAACCTGAAGGGACCCAAAAAAGCATCTTAGCATATCAATCACATATCCTTGGTCACGGAAGCAAAGTAAACAACAACAAGAGATATATAAAATGGGAAGTGGGGCTAAGGGAAGTCTTGAATATAAACAAAGCATAAGAGTCAAGCTCATAACACAATAAGATCATAATATTCAACGTACACCTCTAAACTTGGAATGGAGCGGGGGCCAAGACACTTTCCGGACTCACCCTCATAATGTTAAATGTTCAACACAAGGAAGTCATAAAAATAGCAGTAAAAGTAGATAGTGTCCTCGAACTTGAGCACTCACCAAGCTTGTCTTTGAAGTATCTCACTAGCCACGTGGAGGATGATCAAGAGGAGCTCCGGTCCTTACATGGTGATATCATGTTGGCATAAAGTATACATTAGTACGTTAGAATGTACTAAGTATGTAGGATGCAATGCAACAAGACATAAACCAATATAGTCAAAATGAATAGAAATAGACAATAGATAATTGAGATCTCAATGTGGCATGCCTGGTCAATGCTTTTAGTAAAACATGTTTATAAATCACTCAACTTGCATAGAACATGATACATATGTGGGAAGAGACCCTAACTGACAAAAGTAAGGCCAAGCAAGCTACAACATGAAATCCCAATGATTACCCCTCATCGATAAAGCGGTGGTCTACTTGCCAAGGTAAACCATACTTTACCTTATGGGAGCCTGTCCCATTTCAGAGAAGTAAACCCCCTTACGAGAACCTATCCCATTTTTGGGTGGATTGCATGATAAAGTGCGTTAAACGAATCCCCTAGTATAGAAATGGTATAGCATAATTCTATGTTGGCACATAGTTTGAGGTAAGGAATATGGACCCTTTAAGATAGTTCACGCCGACATCCAATCCGATGCTAAGTCTAATCCCACGGAATACTTTAAATAATCATAACTTTAATAACTTGTAAGAAATATGGACACATGACATGAGTAGCTCTTAAGCATACTTGCCCTATAATGGTGAGCTTAACTTAAAATATGAGGGTAAAACACTAATAAACGAACCCTTGCTTCAACATGATTGGCTCACAAGAGGTAAAATCTTGAAAATAGAGCTTGGCTTGATACTTGCATAATCATAAATAATTTTATGGATTCATAACATGCTTGAAAGCCCATATTCATCATGAAGTCACCTGACTTGTATAACCCCATCATGAGTAACTTGTAAATCATATCAAAGCTTCACAATAGTTCATGGATTTCATAGCTTGAATCATGTATAGTCTCAATAGACAAAGATTTATTCATAGTATAAGCTAAAAATAGATATTCATGCATAATCAACAATATTTGACAAACTCCAACATATTTCATGCTCATATTTCATAACAATAGATACTCATAAGTAATACAACTTGGAATCATACAATTTTCATAAAAAAGAAGTTTGGGTTCCATGGGTTGAAAGACCCAATGGATGAAACCAACATACCTAAATTTGGGGATTACTTGATATAATCTTAAAGAAGACTTGAAGTTTGAATGAGTTCTTGAGATACAGAATTAAGCTTGAGACACTTGAATTTGGATGAAATATTTGGTTAAGTCTTGGAGAGGGTCTTGAGTGATATAGAGTTGAAAAATGGCTAAGTATAGGTGTTTTCACGCATAAGTGGGCATGGGGCTATGACCCTAAGGCCCTTGGACCGAAATAGAAAATTAAGGAAAAAACAACACTGGTCCACGACACGGATCAAATGTGAAGGAAAGGTTTGTACTGCTCCGTGCCCTGTCCGCATTGCAGCCTGATCGCGAATGCACACTAGATAAGAAAATTTTGCGAAAATTATTTTTCACTACGCGTCCTCTAAAATTCGATTTATACCTATTTCCTACTCAATTTTGTCCCCTGATTAAGAATATGAAGTCAGATTTTTGATTTCATGCACAGATTTCTATATATATGGAAATTGCGATTATGGGCATTTCCAAAGCACATTTTTGGGGCGTTTCAATATCTCTGCCTGGGGAATATTTGTCCCCGAATGTCAAAGAAACATAAATAAGAGGAGCAATTATGAAGATTTCAGCCCAACATGAATGAAACAAATGCATTTAAACATCATTTTCCAAAATCTCAACATGAATGTCAAAAATCACCTTAAACTTGTCAACATAAACATGAATCATGCAAAATGACATAAGGGCTGAAAATTAAGACTTGAAATCATATAAGGGACTTTAATTAGCACCTTCAACTTGAGTGGAGTGGAACAAATATGGGTATCACTTTCTCATGTCCGCCTCGGCTTCCCATGTGGCACTTTCAACTTGTTGGTTCCTCTAAAGGACCTTGATGAAAGCTACATCTTTGTTTCTCAACCTCTTCACTTATCTATCCAAAATCTCCACTAGAACCTCCTTATAAGTCAAATTATCTTCTACAATACCCACAACATCCAAGGGCACTATAGCACTTGGGTTACCCACGCATTTTCTCAACATGGACATATGGAAGACCGGATGAACTATATTCATCTCCATAGGCAACTCCAACTCATATGCAACCTTACGCAGTTTTATCAAAACTTTATAAGGACCCACAAACCTTGGGCTTAGTTTCCCTTTCTTGCCAAATCGAACCACACCCTTGATACGTGAGACTTTCAAGTAAACCCAATCACTAACCTTTAACTCAAAATCTCTTCTGCTCACATAGGAGTAGGACTTTTGTCTACTTTGGGTTGTCTTTAATCTCTCCCTAATCAACCTTATCTTCTCCAAGGCTTCCAAGACCAAATCCGGACCTAGCAAAGCCATTTCCCCTAATTCAAACCACCCAACCAGAGATCTACAACGCCTACCATAAAGAGCTTCAAAGGGAATCATACCAATGCTTGAGTGGTAGCTATTGTTATATGCAAACTCAATCAGTGGAAGATGTTCATCCCAAGTACCCTTAAACTCCAAAACACAAGCTCTAAGAAAATCCTAAAGAGTTTGGACACTCCTCTTGGCTTGACCATCCATTTGAGGGTTGAAAGAATGTGCTAAGCTTAACCTTGGTACCAAGACCTCTTTGGAAAGACCTCCAAAAGTGAGGTGAATTAAGCACCACCCGAAATGATAGACAAGGGCTGCCCATGCAATCTAACCAACTCATGTATATACAACTTGGCATAATCTTCGGCACAATAAGTAGTTTTGACTTGTAAGAAGTGAGCCCACTTTGCCATTCTGTTCACAACAACCCAAATAGAGTTAAAATTTTTACTAGTCTTAGGCAACCCAACCACAAAATCCATGTTGATCTCTTCCCACTTCCAAGCAGGAATGTCTATATCTTGGGCTAGGCCACCCAATCTTTGATTTTTGGCCTTCACCTGTTGGCAATTGTGACATCTGAATATGAACTTGGGAATGTCTCTCTTCCTGCCACCCTACCAATACACCTCACTCAAGTCTCTATACATCTTTGTAGAACCAGGGTGAATGGAATAAGATGAATTATGGGCTTCCCTCAAGATAAATTCTTTAAATCATCCACATTTGACATACACAATCTACCTTAGTCCCTAAGGGCACCATCTCCCCCTTGGGAGAAAACCTCCACTTTACCACCTCTCACCAAGGCCTTCAACTATAGCAAGGCGGGGTCAAGATCTTATTTTTCCTTTACCTCCTTAATCAAGGAAGACTTAGAACCATCAACAACCAATACACCACCATTATCAACTTCATCCAACCTAACCACCAATCTAGCTAACCGGTGAACCTCTCTAGCCACATCATTGCCACTATCATCAACATGAGCTAGACTACCTATAAACACCTTACTTAGAGCATCGGCCACAACATTAGCTTTCCCGAGGTGATAAGTACACTCAGATCATAATCTTTAAGGAGCTCTAACCACCTTCTTTGTCTCAAGTTAAAATAATTTTGGGTGAACACATATTGGAGAATCTTGTGGTCGGTAAGTATATCAACATGAACCGTATACATGTAGTGATGCCAAATTTTCAAAGCAAATACCACGCCGCCAATTCATGACCATGGGTGGGATAATTCTTCTCATGCACCTTAAGTTGTCTAGCAGCATACACTATCACCTTACCACTTTGCATCAAAACACACCTCAAAGCTGTCATGACCCAAGCCTAGGGTTTAGACGTGACACAACACATGGGGAACCCAAAGGGACCCCAAGCAAGCCTCTTAACATATCATTGCAAATTCTAGGTCTCGAAAGTTCCATTTCACTAGGCAATTCCAACTCATAGGCCACCTTCTAATCTTTCTCATCACCCTATAAGGATCCACATATATAGGGCTTAGCTTACCCTTCTTACCAAAACAAACCACTCCCTTCATGGTTAAACCTTCAAATAAACCTAATCACCAACTTTGAATTAAAAATCCCTTCTCCTCACAAAGGCATAGGACTTTTGGCGACTTTGGGCCGTCTTCAACATTTCTCTAATCATCCTAACCTTCTCAAGAGCCTCCATAACAAGATATGGTGCCAACAAAGCCACCTCACCAACCTCAAACCACCCAACCGGTGATCTACAATGTCTACCATAGAGAGCCTCTGAAGGAGCCATACTAATGCTAGAATGATAGCTATTGTTATAGGCAAACTCAATCAATGGAAGATGATCATCCCTTAAGCTCCAATACACAAGACCTAAGCATGTACTCAAGAGTTTGGATAGTTCTTTCGGCTTGGCCATCTGTTTGAGGGTGGAACGCCGTACTAAGTTTAACTCTTGTACCAAGACCCCTTTGGATGGACCTCCAAAAGTGTGAAGCGAATTGAGCTCCACGATCCAATATGATAGACAAGGGCACCCCATGCAATCTCACCAACTCGTGAATGTACAATTTAGCATCATCAGCCCCATATGTAGTCTTAACCAGTAGAAAGTAAGCTGATTTTGTCATCTTACCAACCACAACCCAAATGGAATCAAAACCCTTTCTAGTTTCGGGAAACCTAACTACAAAATCTATATTTATCTCTTTCCACTTCCAAGTAGGAATCTCTATGTCTTAGGTAAAGCCACCCGGCCTTTGGTGTTTGGCTTTGACTTGTTTGCAACTATGACAACTAGAAACAAATTTGCCAATGTCCCTGTTCATGCCTCCCCACCAATATACCTCTCTCAAATCTCTATACATCTTAGGAGAACCGGGGGGAATAGAATAGGATGAACCATGAGCCTCATCAAGGATCCGTTCTCTCAAGCCATTAACACAAGGTACACATAATCTACCTTGATGCCTAAGGGCACCATCTCCCCCTTTGGAGAAAACCTCCACCTCACCATCGTTTGCTAATGCCTTCAATTCCAACAAAGTGGGGTCAAGATCTTGCTTAGCTCTCACCTCCTCAACCAATGAAGATTTAGAACCATCATCAACAACAACAACTCTATTATCAACCTCTTCCAACCTAACCCCCAATCTAGCCAACTGGTGGAACTCCCTAGCCACCCCTTTGCCACCATCATCAACATGAGCTAGACTACCCATTGACACCCTACTCAAAGCATCCGCCACCACGTTAGCCTTACCGGGATGATAGTCCAGACTCATGTCATAATCCTTGAGAAGTTCTAACTACCTTCTTTGTCTCAAGTTGAGATCTTTTTGAGTGAAGACATATTGGAGACTCTTATGAACAGTGAACATATCAACATGCACCTTATACAAATAATGATGCCATATCTTTGATGCAAATACCACGGCAGCAAGTTCAAGATCATAGGTAGGATAGTTCTGTTTATGCACTTTGAGTTGCTTAGAAGCATAGGATAGCACATTACCATTCTGCATTAAAACACAACCCAAATCAACCTGGGAAGCATCACAATACACAACAAATCCTTCTAAAAATTCGGGTAGTAACAATATAGGAGCGTACAAGCTTATATTTCAAGGTTTGGAAGCTCTTCTCACACTCACCGATCCACACAAACTTAGCCTTCTTTTCGGTCAATTTTTTCATGGGTGAAGCAATAGAAGAGAACTCATTCATAAACATCCGATAATAACCACTAAGACGAAGAAGCTCCTAATATTCGATGGGGTCAATGGTCTAGGCCAATTTCTAATCATATCCGTCTTTTTAGGATCCACCTTAATACCATCCCCCGACACCACATGACCTAGGAAGGCAACCTCTTTTAACCACAATTCACATTTTTCATACTTAGCATACAACTTTTCTTTCCTCAATCTTTATAGCACTACCCTCAAGTGAGCCATGTGCTCATCCTCACTATGAGAATAGATAAAAATATCATAAATGAAGACCACAACAAATGAATCAAGGTAGGGTTCGAAGAACCTATTGATAAGATCTATGAAGATAGCTAGTGCACTGCTCAACCCAAAGGATATCACAATAAACTCATAATGCATATACCTATTTTGGAATGCCATCTTGGGAACATCACACTCCCTCACCTTCACATGATGATACTCGGACCGAAGATCAATCTTAGAGAAGTGGCTAGCCCCTTATAATTGGTTAAACAAATCATCAATTCTTGAAAGAGGATATCTATTCTTTATGGTGACCTTATTGAGTTGCCAGTAGTCAATACACATCCTAAGAGACCTATCCTTCTTCTTCACAAACAACACCGGTGCACACCATGGTGATTGGCTAGGCCTAATAAAATTCTTCTCCAGCAAGTCCCTCAATTGCTCTCTGAACTCCTTTAACTCCGTCGAGGCCATACGACAAAGGGGAATAGAAATGGGTTGAGTATCAGGGAGGAGGTCTATACCAAAATCTATTTTCCTTTCGGGAAGAACACCGGGAAGGTCATTTGGAAAGACATCAAGAAACTCATTTACAATCAGAACCCACTCTACGGGAAGGACCTTGGACTCCACATCCCTAACCCTCAAAAGATGATAAAGATACCCTTTAGAGATCAACATATGGGCTTTAATGCAAGAGATGAGTCTACCCTTGAATACCACATAATGACCTTCCCACTCAAGAATGGGTTTATTTGGCAATTTGAATTTGACCCTACGGGTTCTACAATCAATAGAGGCATAGTATGCATGCAACCAATCCATCCCAAGAATGACATCAAAATCAATCATATCCAACTCAACAAGATCACAAGGCAATATTTTATGCAAGATGCAAATGGGCAATTTTTATAGACCTTCCTAGCAACAATAGATGCACCAATAGGAGTAGACACCTCATAAGACTCACACACCAATTTTGGATCAACATGAAACTTTTTGGGAACAAAGGGGGTAACAAAAGAAAGAGTGGCGCCTGGATCAATTAATGCATACACATTAAAATCAAAGACTTTTAACATACCAGAGGTGACATTAGGAACTTCATTTACCCTTTGCCTCCCATGCAAAGCATAAAACTGAGTGTGCCTTGGGGAACAACATTGTTGACCACCTCTTCCAAAGGGACCATATTTGCACCTTGTGGACGGACCTCCTTACCCTTGTTGCGGTTACGAAGATAATCAATCTTTTTGTGACCAACTTCCCCACATCCATAACATGCATTTGTGTCTCTCAAACATGGGCACCCATGACTCGTACCACATTTTGAACACACATTATTAGGAACCACACCACCAACACTTTAGGCCCTTGGGATGTTATTGGCAATTAGAACCATGAGAAGACCCTTGCCTTGATGGAACCGACCACCCTTTCGAATTTGGAACCTACCCTCAAAGCAGGCCCTTTTGGCCTCATTACCCCTTCTGTTCCTCAACTTTTCCTCCTCCATTTGTTAGGCATAGGTCATCAAATGGGACAAATCAAAGTCATTAATCAACATAGTAGACCAACATTCCTCACTCACCAAGTCAGATACCCCATCACAAATTTATTCATTCTAGACCTTGAGTTGGCCACCAAGTGTGGAGCATATTTTGAAAGTTTGTCGAACATTAGGGCAACTCCCTCACACTTATATATCCTTGTCGAAAATTCATAAATTCTACCAGTTTGGCTTCCCTAAGCTCAAGAGGGAAGAACCGATTAAGAAAAGCCGCCTTGAACTCCTCCCAAAGTACCACATTGTTGACCTCCTTCTCCTACGTCCATTGATTGTACCATATTTGTGCTACCCCTTTTAGTTGGTAGGCCCGAACTCTGCCTCATCTTCTGACCTCACACCCATGATAGCCAAAATCTTGTAGACCTCATCAATGAACTCTTGAGGATCCTCGTTCACCTTTGACCCATAGAATTCCGGGGGTTCATCCTCATAAAGTCTCTCACCCGAAATGCCGGTGTAGGAGCACGAGGGCTTTGCGACCCTTGGTTGGCTTGATTAGAGACAATTTGTGCAAGCAAAGTGAGAGCATCCCGAGCTCCCCATGAGCCTGTTGTTCTTTGGGTGTGCAGGCCCTTCTTCCTCTTGTGTTAGGCATGGTCTAGCATAGTAAGGAACAATCGTGAGGGGGAAAAACTTACCTTAACTTCTATAGCACGACATAGAGTAAGAAGAAGGGAAACATTTCCTAAAATGTCTCACAGCTTCCTACTCATAATTGTAGTGCACAACACAATCATGAATAAGACTCTAATAGACACGGTGTATTGGATGCCGAGGACCAGTAACAACCTAGTGCTCTGATACCAAGTTTGTCATGACCTAAGCCTAGGGCCTAGATGTGACATATGCATGGGGAGCCCGAAGGGACTCTAAGCAAGCTCTTAACATATCATTACATATCCTTGGTCGCGGAAGTAATAAAATACAATAAGAGAATGTAAATATGGATAAACGAGGCTAAGGGACGACTTTCATATCATAAACATCAAGAGTCAAGGGAGAGACAAAGCTCATAGCATAATACAAAGCATGTCTAACAACACCTCTAAAACTTAGATACTTGGCGGGGGCAAAGACAAGCAACTGGACTCACCCTCATAGTCAATATATACATAAAGAAAAGATAGTCTTAGAACATAGCATGAGATCATAAACGTCGTCCCAGAATGGAGGACTCACTAACAAGCTTGGGAGAAATCGTACTAGCCACGTGGAGGAGGATGCTCAAGCAGGTCTCCGGTCCCTACATAGTGGTATCATGTAGGCATAGAGTATGCGTTAGTACATTTGAATGTACTAAGTATGTAGGATCTAATGCAACAAGAGATATGTAACATAATTGAAATGCATAATGATAAGCAATATAGAGCATAATAACAATATGGCATGCATGGTCGATGCTTAAGTAAAATATGCTTACATATAACATAATAATGTGTATGAAGAGACTATCATTATAGAAACAATAGTTTACCAAGGTACAAACCCCTTTGGTTGTTTGGAGGATCGTCTCGTCCTACCACCCATGGTGATTGAGGTACTAACCCTTTAACCTGAATACCAAGGTACGAACTCCTTGATTGGTTGGTTGATAGTCGCACCCTACCCCCACTGGTGATTGAGTTACTAACCCCTCAACTCGGTTATCAAGGCACAACCTCTTCATTAGTACCAAGGTACAAACGCCTCGACATGGTTACCCGAGCTATTAACCCCCGAGTAAGGCATGCTCATTTTCAAACACTATATAGAAGAATATATATACATTTCTTTCATCATCATAAAGTCATTCAACTCAGAAGACATACACTGGGACTTCAATTCCTCAAAACACATTAACCGGACATTTTATAAAATACTTGGTGGGTGTGTAGTGCTAGTGTAAAATCATGCATTTCAAGAGTGGAATCATGCTAGAAAATTCAACGTAAAACCATCAATAGATACTTGGTAACACTCTCAAGAAAGATACATTAAAACTTGTCATCAAATCTCACAATAGACCTTAGATTCATAGCTCAAAACATGCTAAAACAATCACAATTTCATGTAAACTCAATATAGTGCGCAGTGAAACTCATAATAAGTAAAATACATGAGTAAATCAACTTTAAATCATGCAATTTTAGGTACAAAGGTGCTTGGGCATCATGAATGAAAAGAACCATGAAATTGCGCCACATACCTTGACTTTGGAGAATCCTTAAAGAAGATTGGAGATGGATACTTGAAACTTGAATGAGAACCTTAAGATCCGGATGAGTGTTGGGACTTGAAATTTGGAAATGAAATATTGTCTGAGTGTTTGAGAGAGTATTTAGGAATGTCTTGAATGACATGAGGGTGAAATAAGGCTAAGTATAGGTGGTTCACACATGGGAACATTTAGGCCCAAGCTCCAAAAGTCTTAGACCGAGATAGAAAAACAGTGCTCAAAATACACAGCAGTTCGCAATTGGCGCGTTGCGCCAGGGGCGCGGATCGTCACTAAAAATCTCATTTTTACGATTTTCAAATTTTGCTA
The DNA here is from genome assembly GCA_026153255.1 of Solanum medicagineum. Taxonomy (NCBI): domain Eukaryota; kingdom Viridiplantae; phylum Streptophyta; class Magnoliopsida; order Solanales; family Solanaceae; genus Solanum; species Solanum medicagineum. The sequence goes on from JAPFFP010012104.1 coordinate 35,217, forward strand.
CGATTGCTCTTGAATTGGGGCTAGACCCATTTTCCACTCAATTTTGCCCCCTGAAAAAGAATATGAAGTTGTATTTTTGATATCACGCATGAATTTTGGCATATATGAAAATTACGATTCTGGGCACTTCCGAGGCACGTTTTCAGGCACTTTTTGGGTTCATTTTAAAACAATTTCTTGAGGCATCACAATATACAAAAAATCCTTCCAACCCTTTCAATAGATCCAAGATTGGAGCAGAGACAAGCTTATCTATCAAAGTTTTGAAACTCTTTTCCTAATCATCAGTCCACACAAATTTCGCCTTCTTTTGAGTCAATTTAGTCATAGGTGAAGCAATAAAAGAGAACTCATTCACAAACCTCCGGTAATAAACTGCTAAACCCAAGAAACTTCTAATGTCCAATGGAGTCAAAGGTTTAGGCCAATTTCTAATCACCTCTGTTTCCTTAGGATCTACCTTAATGCCATCACCTGACACCACATATCCTAGAAAAGCAACCTCTTTCAACCAAAAATCACATTTCTCATATTTTGCATACAACCTCTCCTACATCAAGATTTGTAACACCACCCTAAAGTGACTCACATGCTCCTCCTCACTATGAGAATAAATCAAGATATCATCAATAACAACCACAACAAACAAGTCAAGGTAGGGTTTAAAGACCATATTCGTGAGATGCATAAATATAGTCGGTGCATTAGTCAATCCAACGGACATAACCACAAACTCAAAGTGCCCATACCTAGTTAGGAAAGCCTTCTTGGGAATGTCACACTCTCTCACTTTTACTTGGTGATACCCGGACCGAAGATCAATCTTAGAAAAGTGACTATCTCTTTGAATTTGATCAAAAACGTCATCAATCCTTGGTAGAGGGGACTTGTTCTTTATGGTGACTCTATTAAGTTGCTGGTAATCAATGCACATTCTAAGAGAACCGTCCTTTTTCTTCACAAATAACACTGGTGCACCCCAACGTAACTTACTAGTCCTTACAAAATCCTTTTACCATAAATCCCTCAATTACTCCTTCAACTCCAACAAGGGCCATACAGTAAGAGGGGATAAAAATGGGTTGAGTATCGGGAAGGTGGTATATACCAAAATCAATTTTCCTTTCGGGAGGAACACCAGGATGCTTATAGGGAAAGACATCAAGAAACTCATTAACCATTGGAACCAACTCAATAGAAAGGACTTTGGACTCAACATCCCAAACTCTCACAAGATGATACAAACAACCCTTAAAAATTAACTTTTGGGCTCTTAGACATGAAATAAATCTACCCTTGACCACCACATCACAACTTTCCCACTCAAGGACGGGCTCATTAGGGAATTTGAATTTAACTCTACGGGTTCTACAATCAATAAAAACGTAATACATATGCAACTAATCCATTCCAAGAATGACATCAAAATCCACCATCTCTAATTCAACAAAATCACAAGGCAAGATTTTATGCAAAGTGAACACCGGACAATTTCTATTAACTCTTCTAGCAATAATGGACTCACCAACGGGGGTAGACACTTCATAAGGTTAACACAATAATTCGAGACTAACATGAAGCTTTTTGGCAACAAAAGGAGTAATAAAAGAAAGAGTGGAACCCGGGTCTATCTATGCATGCATATCAAAAATAAAAAACCTTTTACATACTGGTAAGAACATCGACACCTCATCAACTCCTTGTCTCCTTTGAAGAGCATAGAATCTATTTTTCCTTGGTACACCTCCTTCTTGGCCTCCTCTTCCCCTTTGACCCGCATTTGCACAGTGGGCTTGTGTATAACCATCTCTACCTTTGTTTTGAGCATGAGTAAAATTACTTTGTAACCCATCTGACCACAACTAAAACAAGCACTCGCATTCCTTCTAACATGGACCACTATGATTCTTTTCACACCTTGGACATCTAGGTTATACCATTTCTCCATTACCACTTTTGAATCTTTGATTAGGCAACCTATCATTGGCAATCCTATTGTTGGAAACATTGGACGACCCTTGGCCTTGGAACTTGTGGCCTTTAGGAAATTGGCACGCTTAGAACCTTGGAACCCACCTTCAATTCGAACCCTGTTGGACTCACCGACCCTTTTCTTTCTAAGCTTGTCCCCCTCTAATTGCTCACATATGTCATGAGCCGAGATAAATCAATGTCCCCTACTAGCATGCCGGTACGTGAAACGATCCCGAAAATTTCCCGAAAATGTGCCTTGGAATGCCTGAAATTTTAAATTCCATATATCTCAAAATTCATTTGTTATTTCAAAAATTCGACTTCATATTCTTGTTCAGGGGGTCAAAATTAGGTGAGGAAGAGGATAACCCCAATTTAATAGCAAAATATTAGCAATTATGAAATTCCCAAATGTCAATTTCTAGTGGGGTTTTCGCGTTGCCCTTGCGATGCGCCCCAATTCATTTTAGGGACTATTTTTTAAAATTTAGTCTAAGACTTCTAAGTCATGGGCCTCAGTGTTCCCAAACGTGCTTTTACCTATACTAATCCAAATTTCACCCTCATATCATCCTAATACTCACTCAAAACTTAGTCATATTTTCATTCCCCAAACTTAAGTCCCAAACCCTCATCATAAGCCAATGTTCTCCTTCAAGGTTCTTCTTCAAGCTTAAAGTCTCCATCTCCGATCTTCACCAAGTTCATCCCTAAGCTAAGGTATGTGGGTTTCTTTCATGGTTTCCTTTCACCCATGATACCCAAGCCTCCCTTTACTCAAATTGCACTATTTAAAGTTTATTTACAAATGTTCTTGATTATTATGAAATTCATTGCACACTATCTGAAAGCTATATACAATTTTGTCTGTTTTACCATGTATAAATCTTTGATCTATTGTAAGATTTGAGAAGGGGTTTTGATGTATATTGCTTGAGGGTGTTATAAGGTGTTGAATGATGGTTTTACAATGGATTTTCTTACATGATTTAATCTCTATATTCCATAGTTTTATACTAGCATTACACACCCTCTAAGTGTTTAATAAAATTTCTGGTTATGGTTTATTAAGGAATTGAAGGTCCAAAGCATGAGATATGATATGAATGACTATGTGATGATCAAATAAGCTTATGTTCATGATAAATTCTATATAAAATGTTGTATTAGACCATGCCAAATTTGGGGGGACTAGGAACCCGGATAACCTAGATGGGGTTTGTACTCATCAACCCAGGTAAGGGTTTGTACTGCTCCACCTAGTGGTGGGGTGGCATCATCACTAACCTAGATGGGGGTTTGTACTCATCAACCTAGGGAAGAGTTTTTACTTCTCCACCATGGTGATGGGGCAGCATTATTACCATCCTAGATGGGGGTTTGTACTCATCCACCTAAGTGATAGGGCGTCATCATCACTACCTACCAAAGGGTTATACATTTGTAAATCTAGCTTGATCTCTTCTACACATATGATACCCTATATGAGCATGAGTTACATATGTTTTACTTGTGCATTGATCATACATGCCATATTGTTATATTATGCCTATTGTGTATTGATATGCATTTTAATTATGATGCTTAATTCTTGTTTGCATTACATCTTACATACTTAGTACATTCATATTTACTAACAGATACTCTATGCCTACATGATGTCATAATGTAGGAATCGGAGTCCAAGTTGATCATCCTCCTCCACGTGGCTAGTTTGGTGCTATTCAAGCTAGTTCGTGAGTCCTCCACTTTGGGGACCTTAGTCTATGTTTCTCCTGTTTTGTATTGAGACATTCTTCGTTATTGTCTATTTTGACTATGAGGGTGAGCCGGGTTACTTTGTCTTGGCCCCCACTCTTATCTTTGTATTAGAGGTGTTTGTTGGACATGTTATATATCTATGAGATATGCCTGACTCTTGTCTCTTGATTATGATGCTATGGAAGTGTTTCCCTTGGCCTCGGTTTCTCCAGTTTTGTCTCTTGATGCTTGATTTATTGTTTCTGTGATCAAGGATATGTAATGACATTCTATGAAGCTTGCTTAGGGTCCCTTCAGGTTCCCCTTGCACTATGTCATGTCTAGGCTCGAGGCTTGGGTCATGACAGCACGAAACTCCTCATGAACCATGTCGGATACACCCGACACAAGTTTGTTCATCCTTTACCTAGGCTCGGCAACCAATTGTGGAGCATACTTGGATAGCTGGTTGAACTTGAGGGTATACTTCCTCACACTCATGGACGCTTGTTTAAGATTCATAAATTCCATAATCTTCACCTCTCTTAGCTCAATAGGAAAGAACAAGTTGAGAAATATGGCTTTGAACTCTTCCCAATGGATAGCATCACCATTCCCCTTCTTCATTTTCCATTGAGTGAAGCAAATGTGAGCCACCCCTTTGAGTTGGTAGGCCGCTAACTCCTTATTTTCTTTCAAATTAACCATCATAATAGACAACACTTTATACACCTCATCGATGAATTCTTGGGAATCCTCATCCACCTTGGACCCATAGAACTCTGGTGGATTCATCCTAGTAAAATCCCTTACCCTTGAGGCCGGAGTAGGACCATGGGGGGATTGAACCCCTTGGTTGATTTGGTTGGTCATAGTATGAGATGACATTGCAATAGCATCTCAAAATTCTTATTGGCCTACTCCTCCTTCTAAAGGTACGGGAGGAACCAGTTGTTCCTTGAGTGTACAGGCTCTTCTTCCTCCAGGAATTGGCATGATCTGCAATAGCTAAGAATAGACATTAGGGAAAAGCCTTACCTTAACTTTTATAGCATGAAATAGATCATGAAGAAGGGAAACATTTCCTAAAACGCCTCAT
>JAPFFP010012163.1:0-17083 GCA_026153255.1 Solanum medicagineum
TCCTGTAGTAAGAGGAGTAGTTATGAACCCTGTAGACCATCCCCATGGGGGTGGTGAAGGGAGAGCCCCAACTGGTAGAAAAAAACCCACATACCCCATACAAATAACGACAACAAATCTTTAATACAAACACCACGGCGGCTAATTCAACATCATGGGTAGGGTAGTTCTTTCCGTACACCTTGAGTTGTCTTGAAGCATAGGCTATGACCTTACCATTTTGCATTAGCACACAACCTAAACCAACTCTAGATATATCACACTACACCACAAAACCCTCAAGCCCATCCAGTAGTGAGAACATAGGAGCGGACACATGTCTATCTTTCAATGTTTGGAAATCTTTCTCACATTCATGGGTCCATACAAACTTCACCTTCTTTTGAGTCAATTTTTTGATATGAGAGGCAATGGAGGAGAACCCATTCCCAAACCTTCTATAGTAACCTACAAGGCCAAAAAAACTCCTAATGTCCGATGGGGTTAATGGTCTAGGCCAATTCATAATCACATCGGTTTTCTTAGGGTCCACTTTTATACCATCCCTCGACACCACATGGCCCATGAATGCAACCTCCTCAAACAAAAATTTACACTTGTCATATTTAGCATACAATCTGTCCTCCCTCAATCTTTGCAACACGACCCTAAAATGGCCCATATACTCTTCCCTAATATGGGAATAGATCAAAATATCATCAATGAAGACCACAAGAAAGGAATCAAGGTAAGATTTGAAGACTCTATTCATTAGGTCCTTAAAGATGGCCAGCACATTAGTCAATCCAAAGGACATCACCACAAATTCATAATGCCCATATCTAGTCCGGAAGGCCGTCTTTGGAATATCACACTCCCTCACCCTCACTTGATGGTACCCAGACCGAATATCAATCTTAGAGAAAATGCTAGCCCCTTGCAATTGGTCAATCAAGTCATCAATCCTTGGAAAAGGATATCTATTCTTTATAGTAACCCTACTGAGTTGTCGGTAGTCAATGAATATTCTAAGTGACTCATCTTTATTCTTTACAAATAACATCGGTGCACCATATGGTGATTGGCTAGGTCTAATAAATCCGTTTTCCAACAAATCTTTCAATTGCTCCTTTAACTCCTTCAACTCCGTCGGGCCCATATGGCAAGAGAGAATGGATTGAGTGTCGGGAAGAAGATCTATACCAAAATCTCTCTCTCTCTCTCTCTCTTTCAAGAGGGACACCGGGAAGGTCTTTTGGGAAGACATCAAGAAACTCATTTACAACCGAAACCGACTCAATGGAAAGGACTTTGGTGTCCACATCTTTGACCCTCACAAGATGACACAAATACCCCTTAGAAATCAACCTATGGGCTTTAATGCATGAGATAAACCTATCTCTCACTACCACATAATAACTTTCCCATTCAAGGATGGGTTCATTTGGGGATAAACCTATCTCTCACTACCACATCATAACTTTTCCATACTGGTAACAACATCGGGGACTTCTCAAACCCCTTGCCTCCCATCTAGAGCATAGAATTGACTATGCCTTGGGGCACCACATTGAGGACCACCTCTACCCAATGGGACTGCATTAGCACCTCGGACCTTGCGATGGTTTCTTGGATAATCTACCTTCTTGTGACCAAGCTCCATACATTCATAGCATGCATTAGAACCCCTCAAACATGGGCCTCTATGGATTCTCCAACATTTAGGGCAAACATCATTAGGAACCATCCGACCAACACCTTATGGCCTAGGGGGGTCATTGGCAAACCCCCTATTAGTATCACGAGGAGGCCATTGGCCTTGACAAAATCTTGCACCCTTGTGGAACTTGCCCTCAAATCTAGCTCTCTTGGCCTCATAACCCCTCCTCTTTCTCAATTTTTTTCTCTTCCATTTGCTCAACATAGGTCATCAATCGATACAAATCCATATCACTATTAAGCAAGGCGGACTGGCATTCTTCACTTACCAAGTCAGAAACCCCCATAACAAACTTATTCATCCTTGACCTAGGATCGGCCACCAAGTGAGGAGCATACTTTGAAAGTTGATTAAATTTGAGGGCATACTCCCTCACACTCATAGCACCTTATTCAAGTTCATAAACATAACCAACTTTGCTTCCCTAAGGTCAAGAAGGAAAAATCAATTAAGGAAGGCCAATTTTAATTCCTCCCAAAGCTTCACATAGCCATTACCCTTCTCACCCTTCTATTGATCAAAAAAAATTAGGGTCACCCCTTTGAGTTGGTACTCCGTCAACTCTGCATTTTCATTTTCCCCTACACCCATGATAGAAAAGATTTTGTAGACCTCATCAATAAGATCGTGTGGATCTTTATCCACCTTTGACCTATGGAAAACTGGAGGATTCATCCTTAAAAGGTCTCTTACCCTAGCTCTCAGGGTATTAACATGAGGGGCTTGGGCCCCTTGGTGGACTTGGTTGGCCAGTACTTTGGGCAAGAATAGTAAGAGCATCCCAAAGCTCACCATTGGTGGGTTACTCCTCGGGAGTTTGGGCCCGTCTTCCTCTAGTATTCGGCATGATCTAGCATAACCAAGAACAATCGTTAGGGAGGGGGGAAACCTATCACAACTCTATCGCATGACTTAGAAAATGAAAAAGGGAAAAATTTCCTAAAACATCTCATAGCCTCCTATTCATAGTCATAGCGTGCTTCACAACCATGAATAGGACTTTAACCGATGCGGTGTGTTGGAATCCGAGGATCTATCAACATACTGCTCTGATACCACATTTTTCATGACCCAAGCCTAGGTCCTAGACGTGACACAGCGACTGGGGAACCTGAAGTAACCCCAAATAAGCCTCTTAACTTATCATTACACATCCTTGGTCACGGAAACATACAAAGGACATGTAGAATAGAATGGGCATTGGGGCTAAGGGAAAGTTTTGCAACACATCATGATCAAGAGACAAGGAATCACAGCTCATATCATAAATACAAAACTTGTCCTACAAAAACCTCTACATACATAGATAGAGTGGGGCCCAAGACAAAGTACGCCGGCTCACCCTCATAATCAATTAGAACATAGGATAGTGTCTCAATACAAAGATAAGAGGAAAAGCATAAACCAAAGTCCCCAAAATGGAGGACTCACCAACAAGCTTGGAATAACACTGTCTAGCCACATGGAGAAGGAGGATGATCAACTTGGGCACCAGTTCCTACATGGATATATCATATAGCAAGAGTATGCGCTAGTACATTTAAATATACTAAGTATGTGGGATGCATAAGCCTCATAGTCAACATGCATAGCAATAGGAAATAGGCATGATATAACAATATGACATGTATGATCACTGCATAAGTAAAACATGCTTAAGTAATCCATACTCATATAAAATATCATTTATGTAGAAAAGACCAAGCAAGCTATTCAAGATATAAACCCTTGGTGGTTGTGTGGTATAAAAACCTCACATAATTGATGGTAATCACACCTTACCAACACATTTTTCTGAAGTATAAAAGCCTCGCATGGTTGATGAGTAAAAACCCCCAACATGGTTACCCAGGCTGTTGTCCCCCTGGATCGGGCGTGGTCTAATGAAACACTTTATATAGTACTTATCATAGGATTTAGTGCAATATTTCATATAGGAATAATCACATACATAAGGTCATTTCATCATCATAACATCATTCATATCATATCTCATGCTTTGGACCTTCATTTCCTCATGAAACCAAAATCGGACATTTTACCAAACACCTTGGGGGTGTGTAATGGGAGTAAAAGACCATGCAATTTAGAAATGAAATCATGAAAGAAAATCCATTGTAAAGCCATCAATCAACACCTTGCAACACCCCCAAGACATTTACATCAAAACCCCTCATCAAATCCAACATTAGATCCAAGATTTGAGGCTCAAAACATGCTAAAACAAACATACTTTCATGAACTAAAAGTCACTATGCAGTAAATTTCTCAATATACAAGACCCATATGTAAAATCAACTTTATATCATACAATATTAGTAAAAAGGAGACCTAGGCACCATGGATGGAAGGAACCAATGGTTCAACACCCACATACCTTAGCTTTTGGAGAAACCTTGAAGAAGGCTTTGATGGTGACTTGAGGCTTGAAGAGAATCCTTAAATCCTGATGAGGGTTTTGAGTCTTTGAACCTAGAGTAAAAGTATGGCTAAGTGTTCTAGGGAGTATTGGGAAATATTTAGGATGATATAAGGGTGAATTTGACTAAGTATAAATAAAAACATGTTCGGGAAACTTGGGCCTAACACTTAGAATATTTTGGGCCGCATAAGAAAAATTGCCAGGTGAAAAAACACATCTCTGCATCGCTGAAAGGATGCAGAGAGGGATTTTTACTAAAGCACGCCCAAGGTGAGTCGCGGAAGCATCGCGAATAGCTCACTGAAAATCGGCCCATAAAAATTTATAATTGCTATTTTTTCTCTCTTAAATCAAGTTTAGACGATTTTTCACCTAATTTTGACCCCTGATCACAAATATGTAGTCAGATTTTTGAAATAAACAACGGATTTTTCAGATATGTGAAAATTAAAATTTTGGGCATTCCGAGGCATATTTTTGGGCACCTTTTGTGGTCATTTCACTAGGAGTGACATTTCGAATGGGAACCCAAGAGTCCCCAAACAAGCCTCATATTATCCATACTCACATCATCAGTTCAAAAGAATAAATGAATAAAAAACATGTAATTCTAAGGGACGTGAGAATAGCACTCATACGATGGGGATGTCATAGGGAATGGGGGTAACATGGATTCACAAAGAACGGAGAACATAAATACTAAGGGGAGGGTAAGTATGACTCAATCTATGGGGGAAATTCGGGACATAGGATCCTTCATATCATACATACAACCATATCCTAAAGCTCATAACCAATTTACCTTATGATATCCAAAAAAATAGCCAAAGCCATCGGCATAACCTCCAATCACAACACTTAGCGTATAATCATAACAGAGTTTATAAGATGTCCAACAATACCTCTAGTCATAAGATAGGATAGGGGCTAAGACATACCCGGGCATACCCTCGAAGTAAATAACATATAAACAAAGCACCATAGGTAGAGGAATAGTGGTTTGTCCTTGGAAGATAGGACTCACCATAATAAGCAAATCTCATGATCCAAGCTAGATGTCACACAATGGATGAATGTAGTCATCAGTCCCTACATGGTTTTATCATGTAGCCAAAAATATGTGTTAGTACATTTGAATATACTAAGTATGTGGATATGCAATGCATATTACTTTCCAAACCTACATTCAATGTTAAATGACAAGGGCACATAATAGAGAAAGAAGTATATATCCAAAGAAGAGTACTATAAAGATATTCCATGAAATTCGTGATGCATGAAATGCACAAATTCTCATATATAGTGGGGATGTGACCTCAACCGACATGAGTAAGACCAAGTCATTTGTTACTTAGAATCCCAATGAAATTCCCTCACTGGTAAAGAGGCGGTTTACTTGCCAAATGTTAACCATACTTCACCTTACAGGCATCCCCATATCGAAGAAGCAACCGTCCTTACAGGCATCCCCATTTCAGATAGGATTTTCACATTATATCATATCATTCTTCTCCTTACAAGCATCCCCATTTTGAAGAATTAACCTTTCTTACGTGTATCTCCATTTTGGATCTGATTATTATATACATATACCTACGGTTAGCACATAGTTCATGTCACAACCCAAGCGTAGGTCCTAGACGTGACGCAGAGAATGGGGAACCCAAAGGGACCCTAAATAAGCCTCTTAGCATGTCACTACACATCTTTGGTTGCAGAAGCAATAACACAATAATAAGAGATATTAAAAAGTGAAAATGAAGCTAAGTGACATCATTGATACCATAGAAACACAACAAGCTAATAGCACAACATTAACATATCATAAGGTTACAACAACACCTCTAATACATAGGTAGGAGTGGGGGCCAAGACAATATCGGGGCTCACCCTCATAATCATAAGTTTCCAATATAAGAAGAATCAATACATAGCATAAATAAAGAGAAGTATGTCCTCGAAGTTGAGGGCTCACAAACTTGCTTTGAGAGAAATTATACTGCCTATGTGAAGGAGGAGGATGATCAAGTGGGGCTCTAGTTCCTACATAGTAACATCATGTAGGCTTAAAGCATACGTTAGTACATTTGAATGTTTTATGTATGTCAAATGCAATGAAACAACAGATAGACAACGTAGGAAAAATACAATATCATAAGCAATGGATAGCATCATAACAATATGAGATGTATGAATGATGCTTAAAGTAAAACAAGCTTATATAGAGAACATATTTCATGTGTAGGAAAGACCATCATCATAAATCAAGAAACTTAGTACTTGAAATCAAAGGTAGAGCACCCCTTGGAAGTGATTGAGGAATCAACCCCTCAATTGATTGATGGGCATGACCACCTCTATCCAAAGTGATTCAAGTATCAACCCCTCAACTAGCTGATGGTATACAACCTCCATCAGAGGTGATTGAGGTATCAACTCCTTAATTGGTTTATGGTTGTCACACCCTATCATTGATGGTGATTGAGGTAACAACCCCTTCATTGGCTGATGGTTGTCCACTCACAACACTGTAGATACTTTTCATGAAATAAACACATATATATACCCTTCTTTCGTCATCATAAAGTCATACATGTCATAGGACATGCAATGGATCATCAATAGATCATGAACCCTAAACCTTATGTTTTATCAAATACTTGGTGGGTGTGCATGCTAGTGTAAAACCATGCAATTCAAGAGTGAAATCATGCAAGCAAACTTGAAGTAAATCAACCCACCAATATTTGGTATACCCTCATGCATGATACATCAAAAACCCTCCATCAAAATCCACAATGGACCATAGATTCATAGCTCAAAATATGCTTAAACGGTCAAAAGTTCATGAAACCCCAACATACGTCATAGTCAAATTCATAGTAAGTAAGACCCATAAATAAATTAACTTAGAAACATGAAATTTATATAGAAAGGAAGCTTGGGTACCATGAGTGAAAGGACGCAATGGTTGAAACCCACATACCATAGACCTTGAGTTCCTTGAAATTGGGTTGCATGGAAGCTTGGAATGGAGTCTTGAAATTAAAACTTTTTCTTGAGTTCCATTGAAATTTTATTAGGGTCTTGGTAGAGGCTTTTGAGAGGATTTAAGACTGTATTCAAGTTGAGAGTAATGAGTTTGATCCTTTGGAATAGGGTGTAAGTCTTTTTGGGAGGTTAAGATAGCATTGGAAGTCTAAAAAGGTCCCATTAATTAACGGATTGAAAAATTTGCAAAGTGATGCCCCATAAAGGCCCGCACAGGTCGTGTGGATCTTCCATGAGGTGAAACTTGGTCAAAAATTGGAAGTCAAGATACTTTGGAAAAATCACGTTTCATAAGAAACTTCTAAACTTTTATTTTTATGAATAACCTCACTTAGATTATATTTTATATTCTAATAATAGTTATATGTTTTTAAAAAAATTATACAAAAACTAAAATCAAACGCAACTTGGCTTCAACTTCAATTTCAAAAATCCTAAATGAAACATTTCTTTTAGAAAAAATTAAATCTGGTGCGTGGGCAATTTTTTCGGGGGCCCAACATGGAACTTTTCGTCTCAACACCCCCCCTCACGCCCAGTGCTTAGCATCTGGTGCGTTGGCAATTTTTTCGGAGGCTCAACATGGGGTGAGACGGGCCCTCCTCTGATACCATGATGAAATTAGGTCTTGGGCCTAACTCACACCCCAAAAGCTAGCTCAAAGGGAGGAGGATTGCCTAAGCCTTATAAGGAGTCCATCCATCTCATTAACCACCAATGTGAAACTTTTCGTCTCAACAATAATTTTCAAAACTTAATCCCATAGGAAAAAGGCTAAACGGCGAGTAAGTATTAGTCCGTCCGCTTATTTTTATGTGGTTACTTTTTTTTTCAATTCACTTTATTATAATTAAAAAGACTAAGTGTAAATTCATTTATATTTTAAATAAAATAGTTTAAAATTACATGAATTATTTTAATTTGTCAAATTTTATATAAATAAAAAATGATGTCATCATGTAAAATAAAAGGGAGTGAATATTATAGAACAACTCTGATTGTCACGCCTCCAAATGATGATGATTGATGATCAATTGGCAGATTAATGTAATAGTAGTAGTCTAAGGTAAGTGAACGACAAAACAATTTGAGGAACAAGGTTAAGCATCTCATGACGTACGTTTATCACCTTTTTAATGTTTCATCAAAATTTACAACTCTTCTTATTCAAAATTTAAATATTTTGACAGGAAGCTCCACGGGTCGTGGGATGCTACATGTTCCATGTAGTGGCTTGTGAAGTTACACTTGGTGTGAAAAATATTTCCACGAGACCCCTGCCAAGCCTTATAGCTCATGAGACCTGCCATGGCCCATATGTATGGTCATGGAACAACACTTGGCCAAAAACTCCTTCCATGCTCACTAAGCTTCCGTTGTACGTACCTCATGGTTAGCCACACGGCCAGTGGAAAGGCACACGGCCTGTGCCACTAACTGTGTCATATGGCTTAGACAAAAAATGGTCTTTTCCACCTCAAGGCAGCATAATCGGGCCAGCCAAAGCCCTACTACCCGTCAAGGTGCCCGTGTGGTTTCACCGCATGGGAGGGTCTCACGAAAATGGTCATAGCTCCTTCATCCGACCTCAGAATGAGGTGAAAATAGTGCATTAGAAAGATAATTTAAAGGGATTTCATTAGACATGTTGTGGGTCATCTAGTTCCAAGTGTGCTAAAAGTTATGCTCATTTAAAGTTGCCCCTTGCATAAACTAACAACCAAAACATAACTCATAGGGAAGTCTTGAACTCGCCTAAATACTAGAAGTCTCCCACTACCCTAATACACTCCTAACCTAACCAAATGAGGCTTGAAACATGGATACAGAAGAACATAGAGTTACAAAGTGTCACAGTTCAAGGAAAGGGAGAGGGCCTTGGGGATAGCCTTGATGCCCCCAATCTATCGGTGCTAAGTCAGAACATCCCACATGAATACTTATACATATGAATGCTTCCAAAGAGGCAATAGTCATTTGAAATTCTTTCAATGCACATTTAGGCTCAAAAGTCAAACATATTTCTCATACTTTCATAATTGGGTCAAAAGCCAAATCATAGTTCATAATCATGATGCTCATGCATAGGAATAGCTCATTCATATACACGAGATGTGCAAGCACCACAAATGCTCAAAGAACCATAATACTAACTAATATCATATCAAAATCATATATATAAACATAATTGGGCTTAATCCACTTTATAGTTTTCATAAAATCCGATATTCATGAAAGCATATGTTGTGAATGAGATGAGAGTAGCATAGATAATATAGGTTCAAACTTAAATAAACAATTTTTTGTGAGATTCAAGTAAAAACATAAGTAAAGTTGATATTTAATTAATAACATAGATTACCCATGCACAAATCTAGCTTTAAAGGGGACATGCACTATTATAACCTCATAACTTCAATGCATTTCATGATATTAAGGCTTAATTCACTTTAAATCAATAAAAAAACATAGCTCATACATCAACTGAATTTATTAAACAATAATATTAAAAACCTAAATTTAAAGTAAGAAAAATTTCATGAAATTCAAGTGAAAAGAGTTTGTGTCTTCTAGGTTGAAAGGGACCAAGAATCAATCCCACATACCTTAGCTAATAGAGAAGATTCAAGAAGAAATTTGGTGAAGAAAGAAACCTTCCATGATCCCCAAGCTTAGTTCCCACTAGTGTTCTTTAAGAGAGACTTGAGAGAATTTTTTTATGTGAGGAATGAATTTTAATGAGAGGAATGAAATTTAGGTCATTAGGAAGTCTTTACGTATCATAAGAAGTCATAAAAGACCCTTAGAATAAATCATATTTATGAATATGCCATTAATGAAATGAGTTTAAAATTAAATATTTCTGTCTCAAGGAGGGGGCATATGGTCTGTGAGGCACTATACGGACCATATATTTACCCGTGAACCAACACTTAGAAAATTTCAGTTGACGAAGGTCTGAAACAGTAATCCCATACTTAGAATTTTTCAGCGAAATCAACCTCACAGAAGGCCATACGGGTCGTACAAGGCCACATGGGGGGTACCACTACCCATGCCACCTCCGTTAGAAAAATCTTCCATAATAAAGTTTCAAGATGGTGATTCCATACTTAGAGAAAATTTATTTCGGAAGCAATAGGGGAGGCCATACGGACTGTACCACCTTGTACGGACCGTATACTTGGTCGTACCCCTATACTTGGTCCCAAATAGTGGTGTTTGAAAACTAAGGCCACCACAGGGACCACCACACAATCCGTAAGGTGTCACACAAATCATGAGGGGTCCATGTGTGGTGTGCCTTAGCTTAAAACTCCATGTTTTAGGCTAAACACTTCCTTTAAGACCAAGGGGCACTCTGTCAAGGCTCCACACAGGCAGTGTGGCCTCTCACGGACCGTGAGGGCTCCCATGGGGATCGTCATGGTCCAAAACTTTGCGAAACCAAAAAGTTTCGAACTCCAATGAGGTCGTACAATATTTGGGTCCTTACGGTAATTGTTTGAGTGTTCTATGTTTCTTACATTGCAACTACTATGGAGTCGACCCCTAAGGGGAAAAGATATCTTTCTCAACCCCATCTTACATACACAATGGTGAGAAGTGTTCTAGTTGACATATCTAAGACCATCAAGCCCCCAGGTCCACATCTGAGTATGATCACGGATTGGGGCAGACCATGTATGAAGTGCTGATGTGAGATCTGACCCAAAAGGCCAAAATAATAAGATGGGTCACTGACCAAATGCATAGTAGGGCTAGGACCCTGAGAGGGTTTTTACATCATTAGTAGCCATAGTGCAAGCATTCCTCAACTTCACCGCTAAGTTTTGGTTGGTTGTAGTTTGATCACAGATCTAGCCGACACATACTTATAATACATTAACACTAGGTCATGCAATTTTGTTGCTAAGTATCAGTGTTGTCTATGACATTGATTGGGCTTGCCTGATAGCTGATCAGATACATAAGGCGGCCCTAAGAGGCCCACCTCTATCCCTTTCCCATACTTGATTTAGTATTGGTGGGAGCGGAGATTCTGCATTATCTGGACGCTATGATCAAGGTTCAGAGGACATTTGATTCCATCCTGATAAAGGTTGATAAGAATTTGGTAGCCCTCCAGTGAGCACCATAGCCTCCAGTCCATTTTACCAGAGATGTTCACCGTAGCTCCACTATCTAAGGCTCCTTCTTCTTCCACTGCTACTGCTCCAGAGTCATAGGGGCCCCTATAGACCAAGGCTGAGAGAGAATAGGGTCGCACTTCCAATTTTATTCCTAAAACAGAGGTTATACCCAGCAGCCTTCATCCACTGACCCTAGCGCAGCGACAAGCACGCACTGAGTCCTAGTTGACTTAGTTTCTATAGCAGATTTAGCCTTGCATTTTCCACCATTTCAGAGGCCGAGGCTCGAGTAGAATTACACTTTGAAGCCATACTTAATAGGATACTTGCATTGGTACATAGCCTCATAGATGTACTTGAGAGGCCAGTGAAGTAGAGCCTCAATTCAGCCCAGCCTATTGACGTTGCATCCATTTGGGAGGAGATCTAGTAGCTTCGTATTGAGATACGGGTAGCAATATAAGCACCCATTGTGCTTCATCCATTTGATACCACTGATGCGATTGTAGTTTTGTTCACCCTTGAGGAGACACTACTCTACATCCTTGGGAAGAGGCCTCGCCTAGAGAGTGATGACCTTGATGCTTTGAGGCAAGATGTAGAGTTGACAGAGATGGAACAGTTTGAGGCAACTAGACTGTGCTTTATTGTAAATGAAAAAGCCCGTAGGTATGTGAGCTAGAGAGAATAAGGGGTGTTAGACACTCCAAACATGCTATCTCCACTAAGTAGACCACCAGGTAGGCTGAGAGTGGTCAGACACAACCATAGATTGGCTCTTAGGTGCCCAAATATATTCTTTTTTACCCTTATACTTTAATTTTGGTTTTTTATGCATTGAGGCCAATGCAAAATTTTTCTGATGGGATGTGGGTAGTTATAGGCCTTGGTTAAGTCTAAGTAACCATGGCCTATAACTATCCCAAATTTTAAGTTCGAGGAGTTTTCTTTCCTGTATTCTTTCTCTAAGGATATTTATTTTTTGTTGAACCGACACATTTCAAATATGTGTGTAGTATTAATAACATATTGTACAAAAATCTATTGTATATGTTGCTTTTGTGGAAAAATTGATACCCATCAGAATTTTTGTGTTAGGTGATGTGCTTCCAAAATACCACACTTTGGATGCTTAAAACTTGGAATTTTGTGTGTTCTCATTGTGATGTTAGTTAGTTTTATGTTTGTTTTGGTTTTGTTTGCAGGATTATAGGTTTGGCCTTGATTTTGGCAAAAAAGGGGCAGAAGTAGCTTGTTTTTGCTACTATACGAGACTTTTTATGGGCCTTAGATCATTCTATGGGTTGTGAAGAGGTTTCGTGAACAATTTTAGTTAGGTCCTATTTCCTGAAGTTGACTCTATGAACATGGAGAAAAGTCGTGGATGATTTTACAAGTCTTAGAAGATGGTTCTTTCCCTAAGGATCAGAGAATGGGACTCTCTGAAGTTTCATCAAACGAAACCTCTTTATGGGCTGTAAAGCATTTTACGAGTCATAGAGGGGTGTCATAAAGTTGAAGTCTAAATTTCTAGTAACTGTGTACAAGACCCCGATTAGGGGCCACAGAATGCAATATGTCCCGTCAACCCTTTTCGTAAGGTGTGCTGACTAGTACTTCCATTTTGTTTAGGACGTGAATTTTACTTATTATAAATAGGTTTTTTAGATTGTTCTTCAAAAGCTTCTCACCTAGTACTCAGATAACTTAGTAATTAGAGAGGGAAAATTGTGAGATCACATTGGAGACTCTTTAAAAACACTAGTGTTTCACTTTCATCTTTAAGCTTGTCATTCTTATTGGAGTTGGATTTACTTGTTGTAATTATATCGTGTAAGTGTTCAATTATGTTTTCACAATCGATAATGCTTGTATCTACATAAAGCATGATTAGCTAAATCCACAACTAGGGTTGTGGGAACCATGAACAATTAACAAAGTAAAACTAGATAATTTATAATTCTTGGAAGGTGTGTATGCATATATTAATTAACTTTCTTTATTTTGCATGTTTTCTAATGGTGGCCAACATTAGAACCCACCTAGGGTTACTGACTGGACCAAGGTAGTAATGAATAGGAGAAGAGATTAATTAACAGGATTCTATTGATGTGTTCTTGTCTAATCAATCATATTGGACAAAAAAGGAGGTTGTACTAGGACTAATAGGTAAGGGTTATACTGGCCAACATTACCTATAAGTCCCAGTACAACCTCTCCTTGGCCCAGTTCGGTTAAACAGACAAGAACACGTCAATCGAATCCTGTCAATTAATTTTTTTTCCTATTCATTACTAACTTGGTCCAGTCAGTAACACTAGGTGAGTTCTAATGTTGGCCACCATTAGAAAACATGTAAAACAAAGGGAGTTGATTAATACATGAATGTACATTTTCCAGGAAATATAAATTATCTAGTTTTACTTTGTTAGTTCTTCTTGATTCCCAAAATCCTTCTTGTGAATTTAGCTAATCATGCTATGTGTAGATGGAGATATTATGAGTTAAGAAGACATAATTAAACACTTACACAACTGAATTAAGAACAAGCAAATCCAAATTCAATGAAAATCTCAAGCTTGAAGATCGAATTAAAGCACAAGTTTTCCCAAAGACTCTCTCACAATTTTCTCTCTCAAAATATTAAGTTCCCTGAGGACTTAACCTAAACAACAAAAAACTGACATGAACTGTTGATAACTTCTGAAAATTAACCTAAAAAATCTATTTATAATAATTAAAAACAAGTCTTAAACAAATTAGGAAAATTGGTCGATAAACTCCACAAAAGTACTTTATGACTCATAGAGGCTTCTATGACTCGTAGTTGGGTCTCGTAATCAGCTACTAGAATTTTGGGCTTCGCTTCTACGACACTCCTTCATAACTCGTAAAGGGGTTTACTACTAGTAAAGTGGGTTTTGTCTGATAATTTTCCTGCAGGTCCACTTCCCTAATCCTCAGGGCACGAAATATCTTCTATGACTCATAAACTGCTCAGTGACTCGTCTGCATGTTCATAGAATTAACTTTAGAAACTTTTCCCCTTATTGGAATCCCTCATGAAACATCTTTACGACTTGTATAAGGTCTCGTACAACCGCAATAACCAGCAACTTTTGCAATTTTTACCCAATTTTTCAGTAGTTGTTGCTAGTTCAAGTTAGTTTGTGTAGTTTTGATTAAGTTCTTAGGGAACTCCATATTCTAAGAGAGAAAACTGTGAGAGAGTCTTTGGGAACCCTTTTCTTTAATTCATTCTTTAAGCTTGTGATTCTTATTGAAGTTGGATTTTTTTGTTTTTAGTTCTATTATGTAAGTGTTCACTTATATTTTCTCAATACATAATTCTTGCATCTACACAAAGCATGAGTAGCTAAATCCACAACTAGGGTTGTAGGAACTATGAAGAACTAACAAATTAAAATAGGATAATTAGTAATTCTTGAAAGGTAAGTATGCATATGTTGATTAACTCTCTTTATTTTTCATGTTCTTTGATGGTGGCCAACATTAGAACCCTCCTAGTCTGACTGAACCAAGGTAGTAATGAATAGGAAAAGAGACTAATTAACATAATTCGATTGATGTGTTCTCATCTAATCAACCAAACTGGGCCAAGAGAAGGTTGTATTGGGACTAACAAATATAGGTTAGTAATGCACACTATGTAGATGGGTCATATCAAATAGTGAAATTTACCTCTCACCTTTGACCAATGGGCTTGGTGAACATAACTTATCGTCCTGCTTTCTACGCACTAGAAAAGAATTAAGTTATTCAGTGATACTGAGTTGGGGAATCATGGAGAACACAATACCCTAGTTCCTCTCCATATTGATTTCTCTCTTGTGTTAGTTTAATTTTATTTTCCATTGATTATTGCAACCCGCCCCTTGGGAAAGTAAGTTCGTTAACCACTCAAATTGTGATCATTGAATTCTCTTGAGTCTACGTATTCCCTATGGGTTCGACCCTAACCTTTGTTAGGTTCTATTTCTTGATGATGACCGCTTTATCCTGTAAAAGGAGGTGTAACTTGGGTGATATCATGAGGTAGTTTTGACAACAACCATGACAAATTAGTGATTGACAGTGGTTGTTCTGATGAGTTGAGGTTTAGTTGTGATGAAAACATGATCTGAGAGTCTCTGTGATAGTGTAATTTGTGCCAAGTATGTGTGCGCTTCTTTGCATAATTATTGTACTGTGTTTCAATTCAAAACCAACCCTATTACTCTAACTAAGACTGTAGGTTAGTTGGTTAGGAAAGGATCTTAGGCCATCGTTTATATTTGCCTACTTAGCCTAAATAACCAACCAAATGTTTTATGTATCCCGTGGTCCTAATGTTTACGCCTTACATGTACCCTTTGTTTTTGTAAATACCTAAGTAACCATGCCTTCTTTAATGTGAAATCCTGAATTTCGCCTTGGTCCTTCCTCGAATATTGTGCACCTTGACTAAGGGAAAAGGTCTAAGTTGAGGGGGCTACAAAAAGTGGCCCTGGTTCATAGGTTGGATATTATTTACGTCAACTCAGGCCAAAATCTTAAGTTGAGGATGGTTGGTATAAGGGAAATCACACAAAATGGGATGGAAGCTAGTGATAGATAAAAAAAAGGGGGGAAAATATGCTATGGGTGCCAGAAAATTAAGTTAGATACCTAAACAATGAGTTTAAAAAAAAAAAGAAAGTGAAAATAAGAGGAAATGAGCTTAAAATTTTAAATAATGCACCAAAAAAGGTTTGAAATAGGAAAAGGGAAGAATTAGTTTAAAATAACAGTATTGGTAGAGCAAACGTGTTGAATAATGTAGTGCCAAGGAGGTCTTTTAGTGACTATGTTCCTAAAACATCATACCAAAGTCTCCTAAGCCTATGTTACAAGCCAAGAAAGTCCTGTAATAATCATAGTCTAAGTAGTCTAAGTTCATAGTTGTGAGTATAGGGGCAAACATATGATATTGAGCAAAGTGTTTGAATATCTATTGGAAATATGAGTGATTTTGTTAATCCCAAGCATCAAATCTAAAAATACTCTCATGAGTAGGATATGAGACTTTTTTTTGTGAGGGAACTTGAGTTACACCATTCAATCTAGTCTTTTTTACTGATTATTGCTTATCTGTGGTTCCTTACTTGTCATAGTTGCTGAAACACCCCAAAAATCCCCAAAGATGTGCTTCGAAAATGCCCATAATAGTATTTCCCTATATCTCAAAATTTGTGCATGATATCAAAAATTCAACCTCATATTCTTTATCATGGGAGAAAATTTAGTAGGAAATGAGTATAACTCGGATTTTAGAAGACCCGTAGCGAAAAATGATTTTCGCCAACTTTTAGCAAAACAGTGGGCATCCGCATTAGCTCCGCGATGCAGACCAGTCACGGAGTAGTGTTATCACCTTCTTAATTTTTCTGTTTCGGCCTAAGGCATTAGGATCTTGGCTCCATGCCCATTTATGTGTAAAAAGACCTATATGCCATTTTTAAACTCTATATCACTCAAGACCCTCTCAAAACCCTCTCTAACACTTAACCAAATATTTCATTCTAATTCAAGTTCCTCAAGCATAATTCAGGATCTCAAGAACTCCACTAAAGCTTCAAGTCTTCTTCAATTCTACATCAATAAAACAAAAATTTAAGGTTTGCGGGTTTCATCCATTGAGTTCTTTCACCCATGGAGCCCAATTCTCCTTTTATAAAACTTTGCATGTTTCTAGGTTATATCGTCTATTGGTATCTCTTATTATGTTTTTTGATCATA
>JAPFFP010012213.1:0-17080 GCA_026153255.1 Solanum medicagineum
AAATTTAGCGTCATTTGCCCTTTTCATGTCAGGTTTCCTTTGAATTGTGCCAATATTGTAAAGTGTGGGGTGTTACACACACACACACTCTCCTTTCATCATCATACGCATATATCCTTTTTCATCATCATTCATCATCATTTTATCATCATCTGATCATCATTTCGTCATCATTAGTCATTCAACTCATAAGTCATACGTTGGACCTTCAATTTCTCAAGAATCCATAACCGGACATTTTATTAAACACTTAGAGGGTGTGTAATGCTAGTGTAAAACTATACAATTCAAGAGTGAAATCATGATAGAAAAATCAGTGTACAACCATCAATAGATACTCGGTAACACCCTCAAATAATATACATCAAGACCCTTCATCAATTCTCACCATAGACCTTAGATTCATAGCCCGAAACATAGTAAAATAGTCACAACCTCATAAATCCCAACATAGTATGCAGTGAATTTCATAATAAGTAAGACCCATGAGTAAATAAACTTTAAATCATGCAATTTAGGATAAAAGGGAGCTTGGGTATCATGGGTGGAAGGAACCTATGAAAGAAACCCACATACCTTAGCTTTGGAGATGAACTTGATGAAGATTGGAGATGGAGACTTAAAGCTTGCGAGGAAATACTTAACCAGAGAGGGTTTTGAGACTTGAATTTAGGAGATAAAATATTGGCCAAGTGTTTGAATAAGTATTGGGGAATGTTTACAATGATATGAGGGTGAAAAATGGCTAAGTATAGGTATATTCATGTTTGGGGACACTTAGGCCCAAGACTTAAAAGCCTTGGATTGCAAGAAAAATAACTAGGCAAAATTTACATAGGTCCACGACGCGGACATATTATGGAGGACAGATTTGCATTGGTCCGCGATAGCTATGCATCGCGGCACTATCGCGGATCGATTCTAGAAATTGAAATTTTGAAAATTTGAAATTGCTAATCGTTTGCTCTAATATTGGGGTTAGACCCATTTTTCACTCAAAATGACCCCCTGAACAAGAATATGAAGTCGAATTTTTGATATCACGCATGAATTTTGAGATATATGGAAATTACAGTTTCTAGCACTTCCAAGGCACATTTTCAGGCACTTTCTAGGGTCGTTTCAGGAGGCAAAATTAACATATGCCTGTGACGGCTATACATTGCGTCTCTGTCGCGGATCAATTCTGGATAAAGAAAATTATGAAAATTGAAATTTCTAATCGGTTGCTCTTAATAGGGGTTAGACCCAGTTCCCACTCAATTTGACCACCTGAACAAGAATATGAAGTCGGATTTTCGATAATACGCACGGATTTTGAGATATTTGGAAATTACGATTCCGGACAATTCTGAGGCATATTTTCGGGCACTTTTTTTTTGGGAGTCATTTCAATTAGTATATAAATCCACTAAATGATACACACATAGCCTAGGTTAGGACAGGACTCCGCCATATCCTTAACAATAACATGAAATGAAATATATGTTAGAGACTCGACAAAGCCTAAAATCAATTTGGAGCTCACTAAAGGCTTCTAAGTATCTTGTGTTTATATTAGAGAGATCCTACTAGCTTGAGTACCTGTACACATGTCATGAAACATAATGTCTCCATGAGGGAATTAGTATAAAAAAATATACTAAATATGTACGATATAAAGTATCTATATGTGAAACAAAAACTCAAGAGAAATTAGTTAGGTACATATGTATAACTGTGATGTGTAGATAAGGATATGGGACTATCTAATACTTTACTCTCATGTGTTACAATGACCATCTGATCAGCGGCAAGAGAGGATGACCCATGCTAGGCATTTTAACCCTTGGGATGTGGTCCTCTTAACTATATAGGTTAGAATTGACCCATGCTAGGTGTTTTAACGCTTGAGTTTCTACCTATAAATAGATGAATTAGGATTATCCCATGCTAGGTATTTTAACCTCTGAATTTCAACCCAAAAATATACAACTTTGCTTTGGAGATCAACCTATGCTATGCTCTCAACTCATAGGTTGCTGATATACATCGATTTAGAAAAAATTTGATACTTAAAACATAGAATTGTTGTATGTTCTCTAGCTCAATTTAGTGAATTTGATGTGCATTTTGCAGTAAAACAAAATTTAGACTCCAAGTTCTGAAATTGCAGAAGTGTAGGTTTGATATGGGATTCTATGAGACATAGATTAAAGGTCTAACTTCTACGAGACTCATGTTGTCATGACCCAAGCTATTTAGATGTGATACAATGATTGAGACTCTCAAGGGAACCCCAACTTAGCCCTCTCAGCATATCATAAATATTAACAGGTGACATAAGCAATTTAAAAGTGGAAAATCATTAAAAGGGATGTATGTATATTATCATAAGATGGAAGAGCTAAACAACATATTGACTCTATACATGATGTCCAACAATGTCTCTACCATACTAAGATAGGTTTGGGGGGGGGGGGCTAAGACATATTCATAGTTCACCCACAAATAAAAGTACAAGCATAGTCCCAAAGTATCTCAAAGTGACAAGATAAAAAAGCTAGAATATGATAAGTTCATCCCCGGAGCATGAGGACTCACCAACAATCTCCAAAGTGTAATCCAGAACTAGCCACGAAGGTAAGGAGTGGAATGGTCGTCTGTTCTTACATTGTGATATAATGTAAACACAAAGTATACATTATTATGTTTGAATGTACTAATTATGTAGGCCATGCATGTAAAGTAAAATATGTAGTACAAGGACCAAGTAGAGAGCAAGATGTAGAGTAAAACGTAAAGGCATGATAAATATGTAAATGACCAATGCATAAGTAAAACATAAGAGAGATCATATAAGTATCATAAAATGTCATACATATGTGGGAAGTGACCATAATTGACAATAAGACCATGGAAGC
Organism: Solanum medicagineum; assembly: GCA_026153255.1. Taxonomy (NCBI): domain Eukaryota; kingdom Viridiplantae; phylum Streptophyta; class Magnoliopsida; order Solanales; family Solanaceae; genus Solanum; species Solanum medicagineum. The sequence continues at coordinate 2,904 of JAPFFP010012213.1, forward strand.
TATAACATGGAACCCCAATGTCTGCCCGTACATCGAAGAACAAGGAGCATTATTTGTCAAGATAAAACTCTACCCCACTAAGCGAGTGTCATAATCATAATACTATATGTGAATCCACTAGCTAGACCATATTGGCAGCATAAACCTATGACGGTAACTTAGTTATGAGACTAGAGACTTATATAAGGATCTTAGGTTGCACCTCCACTTCAAGCCTCATTCAGTGCTAAGTTAAACTTCCATTGAATACATATCATGAACATAGGTCATATTATCATAAAATTATAGTTCATGCTTGTCATAATTTATACTTGTCATAGTGGAAAGGTAAGTCAAGTAAATAAATCTAATTCATAGGAATCATACTCATAGAAGAACTCATTTTCATAATCATACTTGTAATGTGATTGTAGGCCTTCTATCATTAAAACTCTTAAATCATTTGTATAAATTGGGATCCAAATTCACCATTTATGTAACACTCCTTATGTTTTGAGGCCTGGAAAATTGAAAGATAGGAAATTTCTGATATTCTGACTTTTCGAGCCATACCACAACCCATAAAAGGAACCACATATCATAGGTGGTCTCGTGGAAAGTGCCTAGGAAAAAAGTGAAAAAGTTGAAGGATTTTTGGAAGTTTACTTACGTGATACTAGATGAGTCTTAGAAATACTCGCGACCCGTAAGTTGGTCTCATAGGAAGAGCCCTGAGTAACCTAAAATTTGTCCAATTCTGGGATCACTTTAAAGGAGGGTTTACGGTCCATAAGTAGATCTATGAGTCATATTGCATGTTCATGGCTTAGAAGCTGCAATTTCAATAGCTCAACTTTTGTGACACCCTGATACACGAGGCAAAGTATGAGCCATAGGTGCATTCATGATCCATGGAAAGGGTTTCGTGGATGGCTCTGACAGTTTTTAATGAAGGGTGTTTTTGATATTTCTAATCCACCTAAGTCCTAAACTACGTCATTTTGGATATCCTAACTACCTTAACTGACCTAACCTCTACAAAGCATTATTCCTAATTTATTCAAAGTTTTTAATCCTTAAAATTCTCTCAAGGGTTCTTAATATTTCTCTCTCTAAGTCAAGAGTTCCATTTGTCGTAACACGGGCCTAGGGCCTAGGAAGAACATGGAGAATGGGAACCCGAGAGTCCCCAAACAAGATCTCATAACATCCACATACATATCATTGGTTCAGAAACACATAGTAAAAAAATAAACACATAGTTCTAAGGGACCAAAAAGTATGACTCACTCTATGGGGATGTCATAGGGATAGGAATTTGCATGGATTCACATAGCACATAAGAACTAAGGGGTGGTTAAGTATGACTCACACTATAGGGATAAAAGGGACTTAGGACTTTCCACATTTCTCATCTCATCATGAACATATCATCATTTCATCAACATGAATAGGTAGCATAAACATAGTCTCAATAAGCAAATAGTATAACATAACACAAATTCATACATATAGTTTACATGTTGTCCAACAATGCCTCTAAGTCATAAATTAGGACGGGGGCCAAGATATGTCCCAAGATCACCCTCAAAGTAAAGACATAAGCAGAAATAGCATAATAGGTAGATAGAAGTTGGTTGCTCCTTGAATGATAAGAATCACCACAAGCAACTCTCATAATCCAAGCTAACCGTCGAGAGGTGGATGAAGATAGTCTCTGGTGCCTACATGGTTACATTATGTAGGAAAAGAGTATCCGTTAGTATGTTTGAATTTACTAAGTATGCATGGATGCAAATACATATGAACTCATTAAACCTGTATTCAATGTAAGATGACAAAGACATATATAGAAAGAATTATATATAGAAGGAAGAGTAATACATCAATATGCCATGAAATCCATGATACATGAAATGGAATAATACTTCAACATACGGGGATAAGACCTTAATCGACATCTAGACCATGCGAGCTATTAAATGAATTTTTGATGTCTTTCTTGCATTGAATAAGAGGTGATTTACTTGCCAAAGGTAGACCATACTTCTCCTTACGAGCCTTCTATTTCGGATAAGTAACCTAACCTTACGCACGCACCCATCTCGATAAGGGTTTTTTGTTTATAACATTATCCTCCACAAAGGGGCATAAACATGAACCTAAGCTAGCACATAAGTCCACTCACACAAGTCCACTCGGTGCTAAGTTATCATCCCCAAGAATACATGTATATACACGTGCTTGCAAAAGAGGAATAAGTCCTTTCAAATTATTTTCATGCATACTTAGGCTTAAAAGCCAAACATATTTCATAAACATGCATCTTGGGCTAAAAAGCCAATTCATTCTTCAATTCATTCATACTTAGGCTAAAGAGCCAAATCATACTTCATGTCATACTTTTGTGCATAGGAATAGCTCATTCATACTTGTACATGTTGGTGTAAACACCCATAATTACTCAAGAGCCATGTCATATACATTATGTGATCACATGTCATGTCATAGCCATACTTTTCCTTTAAATCATATTCATCACTATAATCGGGTCTTAACCCACTTCATAAACTTCATGAAAATCAATGCTCATGTATCTATATGCCATGAATGATGAGAGAATAACATGGGCAATAGAGATTTATACTAAAAATAATAATATAAGAGAAATTCAAGTAAATCCATGAAGAAATTCACATTTAAAGCATACTTGAGATTACCCATGCCTAAATTCAGCATTTCAAGGGATATGCATATTCAAACCTTCATAATATCAATGCAATTCAACATATTAGGGCTTAAATCACTTTAAAAACATCAATTAAATATGACCCATCTCAATTGAATTAAATTAACATTAATTCAAAAGATCCATATTCAAAATAAGCTTGAAATTCATTAATAAAGGAGCAAAAACTATTTGGGATTTTTCATGGTTGAAAGGTCCCACGAATCAATCCCATATACCTTAGATAACTTAGAAGAATTAAGAAGAAATTGGTTTGAGAAGAATACCCTTCCTTGAGCTCCAAGTTAAATATCCAATGGTACACTTGAGAGGAGTTCTTAGAAAAGAGAGTTTTGAATATTATAAATGTAATGAATGAATTTGAATAAAAATAGAGTATAGGTCTTTTCAGGGGTGTAGGATAGGTTAGAAAGTCACAAATGACCCTTAGAAATTATAAAGATTATGAGAAATCCATCAACGAAACGAGCATTAAAAATAGTCCTGGTGACCCTTGAAAGGGTACCATGGACCATACAAGGGTCCTAGTAGGGTCTTCAGACACTTAGCATATTTTTCAGACGAACGACATTTCTGCTGACGGTTTATGGTCCAGTCAATGGTACACTGACTGTACAATGATTTATACAAATTGCCCAAGTTCCGAGACAGTAATTTTACACTTAGAACCATATTCTAAGATGAGAGCTTCATGACACACCTCACCATGGCTCACGGAGAGGACCATGAGAACCCATCATGGCTCGTGGTGGGTTGCATGGCTCGTGCAAGAGCCCTTGGTGGCTGCCTTAGCCAAATTCTTGGCTTGGAGGCTGGGGCTCCCACCAAGGGCCCTTTCGACAGCCACTGGTGAGGACCATAGCTCGTGGGAGGTTCCCTGGATAGCCACCGAGCCTCAGATCCTTTCCTATTCAACATAAATCCATACACAAGCTTTCTCCATGGGTCACACACCTCTAGAAACTTGATTTAAGCATCAGTAAAGTCTCATGAGATCCGGATCCTTACATCATCTCCGCCTTGGGAACTTTCATCCTTAAATGAGAAATAGACTAGCTAGAAAGGATTAACTTGAACATGAAATGTTTTAACATCGGAACACAATGCATAACACATTTCTTGAAAATCATAGAATCATTAAAACTCATGTCAAAACATTCTTTAAATCATTTTCGTGCACATGTATGCATGTCATGTCATAAAACATAAGAGTGAAAGAATTAGGACCATTTACAATAGGATGAACCTAATACCTTAGGCTTGAGTAGATTGGAAAAGATAGGGATATCGCCTCATCATGTCCGTCTCCACCTCCCATGTGGCACTCTCCATATGTTGATTTCTCCAAAGCACTTTAACCAACCCACATCCTTGTTATGAAGACGCTTTACTTGCTATCCAAAAGTTCAACCAAAACCTCTTCATAAGAGAAGTTCTCCTCAACCTCAACACCTTCCAAGGGCATAATCAAACTAGGATCATCAATCAACTTCCTGAACATAGACATATGGAACATCGGGTCAATAGAACTCATTTCCAAAGGCAAGTCCAATCTATAGGCCACCTTGTCGATCCATTCAACTATCTTATTAGAGCTTACATACTTGGGACCTAGCTTGCCCTTTTTACCGAAACACATTACACCCTTCATAGGGAAAGGCCTTTACATACACCTAATCACCGACATAGAATTCAAGAGCCCTCCTAATATCCGAATAAGACCTTTGGCTACTTTGAGGCATCTTCAACATTTCCCTAATAAAATTCACCTTTCCATGGCCTCCAACACCAATTCAGACCAGTCAATGTCATCTCTCCCAACTCAAACCATCCCACCGAGGATCTACACCTTCTCCCATATAGATCCTCAAATGGTGCCACCCAATGCTAGAATGAAAACTATTGTTGTAGGTAATCTGATAAGCAGTAGATGATCATTCCAGTTACCCTTGAACTCCAATACACAAGCCCTTAACATCTCTTCCAAAGTTTGAATTGTCCTTTCGGCTTATCTATTGATTTGAGGTTGGAAAGAGGTACTTAACTTCACCTTAGTGCCAAACCCCCTTTAAAATGATTTCCAAAAGTGAGAAGTAAATTGAGTACCACGATCTAATATGATAGATAGAGGTACACCGTGCAACCTAACCAATTCACACATATACAACCTCGCATAATTTTCAGCATTGAAGGTAGTCTTGATGGGTAGGAAATGAGCTTATTTAGCCATCCTTTCAATGATGACCCAAATAGAATCAAAATTGCTTTTGAATACGATGTAAACCAACCACAAAATCCATGTTCACGTCTTCCCACTTCCAAGTAGGAATCTTAATATCTTGAGCCAAACCACCGAGCCTTTGGTGTTCTACCTTCACTTGCTTACAATTAGGACATTCAGATACAAACTACTTGGCTTTGTCTTTCTTTATACCATGCCGCCAATACACTTCCCTTAAATCCCAATACATTTTGGTAAATCTCAAATGTATTAAATAATGAGAGTTATGAGCCTCACTCATGATCATTTGTCTAAGACCATCAACATCCGAAACACACAACCAATCTTGATACCGAACCACACCATCTCCCCCTTAGGAGAAAACCTCTATCTTCTTTTTTGCAACTAAATTCTTCAACTCAATCAAAGATGGGTCCAAGTCTTGTTTTGCTTTAATATCACCAACCACCAAAGACTCAGCCCTATTTAGAATATGAACGCTACTATCATTAGAGTCAGCCAATCTAACACCCAATCTAGAAAAACGATGAACATCTTTTACCAACTCTTTGTTTCCTTTATCAACATGGGCCACACTATCCATGGATAGCCTACTAAGAGCATCGACTATAGCATTTGCCTTGCTGGGATGATATTGAAAACTCATGTTGTAATATTTGAGAAGTTCTAAGAACCTTCTTTGCCTCAAATTAAGATCCATTTGGGTGAACACATATTGGAAGCTCTTGTGATTAGTGAACACATCAACATGAACCCCATCTAAATAATGTCATGACCCAAGCTAGAGCCTAGACTTGACACGACAAATGAGGAACTCAAAGGGACCCCAAACAGGCCTCTTAGCATATCAATCACACATCATTGGTCGTGGAAGCAAAATAAGCGTCACAAGTTATAAAAAAAGGGAAGTGAAACTAAGGAAAGTCTTGATATTCATAAAACCAATAAAGGAGTCAAGCTCATAACATAATACATCATAGTACCAAACAACACCTCTAACTTGGAATGGAGCGGGGACAAGACACTTCTCGGCCTCACCCTCATAATAATAAGTATTCAACATAAGAAGGAGTCTCAATATAACATGAAGTAGATAGATATTGTCCTCGGAATTGAGGACTCACCAAAGCTTTCTCCGAAAATTGAACTAGCCACGTGGAGGAGGATGATCACAAGGAACTCCGGTTCCTACATAGTGATATCATGTAGGCATAGAGTATGCACTAGTATGTTTGAATGTACTAAGTATGAGGGATGCAATGCAACAAAGACATAAGCTAATATATTCGAAATGCATAATCATAAACAATTGATATATAATCTCAACATGATATGCATGATCAATACTTGTAATAAAACATGCTTGTAAAACATTCAACTTGCATAATACATATTACATGTGTGGGAAAGACCTTAACGAACATAGACTAAGCGAGCTACTGGTTAGAATCCAAGGCATGTCACCCCTTTGGTAAGGTGATTGAGCCATGTTAACCCCTTGACATGGTGATCGAGGCATGTCACCCCCTCGACAAGGTGTGATCTACTTGCCAAAGTAAACCATACATGGTAATATGAATAATATGAGGCATCTCATCTCCCGACAATGTGATCGAGGCATGCCACCCCCTCCCCCCGACAAGGTGTAGCGTAACTAAATGGATCCACTAGAAACCATAAAAGGGATATTATATAATCTTATGTGGCATATTATTTAGAGAGTAAAGACTTTCTATGAGGACCCGTTGAGTGAAGCCCCATCTTAAGCCTCAATTGGTGCTAAGTCAAATCCCACGGAATACTTGAAATAATCATACTTTACTAATAGCATGAGTAACTTGTAAGAAACATGATAACATGATATGAGTAGCTCTTAAACATGCTTAACCTCTATTAGTGAGTCTAACTTGAACATGAGAGTAGATTATAATCATACATGATCCTTGCTTTAACATGAATGACTCACAAGAGGTAAAAATCTTGAAGTAGGTCTCAACTTGATACATGCAACATCATAAATACTTTCCATGAAATCAATACATGCTTGAAATCCCTTAATCATCATGAAGTCACTTGACTTGTAAATCATGTAATAAATCATCAATGACTTTAGAATTTTTGTCATGTCATTTTATTAAACACATGGTGGGTTCATGATACTTGTCTAAAATCACGCAATTCAAGAGTGAAATAATATAAGTGAATGATGTTCTGTCAAAATACAACATATTTGATGCCTAAGACAAGGAATTTTGTGAGTTCTTAGTGCAATTTTTTTATGGTTTTTATGCTTTTTTTGTGTGTTGTTATTGCAGATAAGCAGGTTGGCATGATTTTGGAGAAAAATTACAAATTTTTCTGATGTGCAGAACATACGAGCTCACCTATGAGTCGTAGCCCATGCTACGAGTCGTACGGTGATCTCATAGCCAGAAACAAAGAGCTAAAATCAGAAACCTGCTAAGTGGAGGTCAGCTTTACGAGGCCGCCCTACGAGTCGTAGGTCTCAATACGACTTATATAGGTTGACTCGCAGCAAGAAATAGAGTGCCGAAATTTGGGACAAAAAACTGAAAGGCCTAGACTACGAGAAGAGCATACGACTCATAGCTAAAGCAATGACTCATACCAGTGGGTCATAACAGTCAAGTCCAAAATGCCAAAAGCCTAATACCAGACCCCGATTATTTTGTAGGTCACCCTACGAGTCGTACCTGCGAGACGTACCTGCTACCAACTATCTTTTCTGTGTAATTTTTAGGATTAAATTTATAAATACTATATCAACTTTATGTTAGGGTTTATTGAAGGAGAGATCCCAGACTTGAATATTGTTGATCCTTTGAATATTCTCTCTAGACTATTATAGGGTTTTAGTGTAGATTTTACTTTTCTCTTGGAAAACACACTTTTGGGGAGTGCAAATCATACATTGTATCCATTCTCAATCTATCAAGCTTGTGGCTTGCAACTTGTGGTGGATTCACTCTTCATTGCTTTGGGTAAAATTCTCAACTATGTCTTGTATTTGCATTTTTGTTGGTTTTGCCTTAGCCATGAGTAGCTAAGCACCCACAACTTGGGGTTGTGGGAACCATGAGTGGTTGAAACGAGATAACCTAGATTTATTGCATTTCTATAATTGGGGTTTTGCATGTATCATCTATTTCCCTTTATTTTGATTGTTGTTTGGTGGTGGCCAATACCAAAACCTGCCTACTATCATGATTCTGACCAAGGTAGTGATGAATAGGAAAAGGGAAGTAGATGACAGGATTCGATTGATGTGTTCTCGTCTAATCAACCAAACTTGATCAAGGGGAAGTTGACTGGGACAATAGGTAACAGTTAGTTGGCACACCATGTAGCCGACAAAGCACAATGGTGAAATTCGACCATCACCTTCACAAGAGGGCTGGAAGAACCTAAGTTACTATCTTGCATATGAAGTTTCAATTGTAGTTATGTTGTGTAGGGTAATCGATTCAACGAACCATGGAGAACACAATTCCCAAGTTATCCCTAAAATAGAATGTTTCCTTGCATAGTAGTATAATGTCTATTTTACTTTTGTTCTTAAATCACAAAACCCCCTTTTTTGGAGATTTTATTTATAAATATTTGAAATGATTGGTAGTGAATTCTTGTATTCAAGCCCTGTATTCCCTGTGGATTGGGCCCTAACCTTAGGTTAGGTTAATTGTTGACAATGACCGCTTTCTTATTAGACCGTGAATATCAGAGATAATAAGCTATCATAAAAAAATTATGGCGCCGTTGCCGGGGAATACAACTAGGTTTTTGACTTGATTTCACTATTAGTTAGTTCAAGTGTTAATTTCTAAACACTCTTGTATTTTGATTTTATTTTTGTTTTTGTTGTTTGATTCTACTTGCAGTGTGTACTAGGTTGTATGCCCAACACAAGAAGCTAAGGCAATCCCCCAGCTCCGATCAATTTGGAGATCCATCAACTTTTTAGAAGAATGGCTCAGGTGAATGAGGATATCACGGCGGAGGAAGTAATGAATGTGCATGACAATATGGGAAGAGAAGAAAATCTACCCCCGAGGAATGATAGGCCCCAACTTAGGGATTTCAACGATAATGCTTATGGTTGGATCCAATATTGTTTGAACCCTATGGCCATGGATGTTACTGGTTCTATAGTGTTGCCTCCCCTATCGGCAGATGATAAGTTCTCAATGTCAAGTGGGTTACTTCAAATGCTCCAAACTGTGGGTTATTCACAGGGCTACCCTCAGAGGGTCCCCTCGTCATCTCCATAATGTGGTTTTTGTATGCAAGAGTGTCATGGGGACACAAAATCTTTCTCTTAATTCCATTGGTTTGTGGGTGTTTCCCTTTTCACCAACAAGTAATGCAATTATGTGGTTGTTTGAGCTTTCTCTGGGTATAATAACAAGTTGGCAGAGCTTTAGAGAGTGTTTCTAGAAAGATATTTCCCAAGATAAAAGAAGCTAAAGCTCAAGGATCAAAATAAACAATTTGAGCAATTGCCGGGTGATTCTATCAGAACCACATTAGAGAGATTAACCAAATGGTTGAGGACGGTTTCCGATCATAAGATTGTAAATGATGCCTTGGTTGAGATTTTTAATCGGACGCTTGATGTAGTCAAGCTTGCGCTAACACTATCATGGGAAGCATGTTTCTTGATCAACCTTTTGCATTGATAGTCGCTAGGATGGAGCAAGTGGTTAAAACCAACAGAGCATGGGTTCAAAGAGAGCGAGGTGCAGTGAAGACTTCTTGTGTGGTCAACACCAATAATGAGCAAGCAAGGGTCAATGAAGAGATCATGGAGCAACTTGTTCAACATTGCACGAGTATGGACTTGGTCCTGAAGTAAAACCAAGCAAGTGTCCAAGCAGTCACCTACCAACCTCCTAAGGCTCCTATATATGAAGATCCCTTCTTTGATGAAGATGCTTGTTTCTTGAGTAATCAAGCGACGAGTTTCTAGAATAACCCCCAAGGGTCCAACTCGGACTATTCGAGGCAAGGTTCCGAGAATCAAGGTCGGAACTACAACCGTTATAGTGCTTATAGAGGCAACTGTGGTAGCTACTATGAAAGAGACAGAGTGTGGATATTGAATGGGGGAGAAGAGATGGTTATAGGAATGGTCCTTGTATGCCTCCACACAACCATGATTTGTGCCAAGCACTTCGAGGCTTGAAGATATGTTTGACAAGTTGTTGAAAAGAGCCGATCACCAAGATGAGACCTTGAAGGGAATGAAATCGGACATTTCAAGCATTAACCAGAAGATAGAGTCTTATTTCGTGGCTATTAACCAATTGGAACAACAATTTGGGCAAGTTTCTTCACAGTTGAACCAATGCCAAAAGAGCACCTTACCAAGCAACACAGTTCAAAACCCAAAGAATGATGGGCATTGCATGGTGGTCATGACTAGGAGTGGTAAAAGCACCATAGATCCCCCTATGCTGGTGATTGTTGATGAAGTTTATAAGAAGGGTATTGATGGTGAAGTTGTGGTTAAGGGAGAAGGTCCGAAGAATGTCCGGATGCAAAAAGAAGAAGTAAGGGAGCATTAAAAAATTAAGTCAATCCCAAAGCCTCCCCCTCCTTTCCCTCAATGACTTAAGAAAAAGGAATAGGAGGGCAAACTCAAACACTTCCTCTCGATGTTGAAGCAATTATCCATCAACATTCCCCTTCTAAAAGCTTTGCAGAAGATGCCCGGGTATGCCAAATATATGAAGGATTTGGTGACAAAGAAACACACTTTGAGCTAAGAGTTCACACAGGAACTCCAATAATGTAGTGCGATCATGACCAAATGCCTTGTTCAAAAATAAGAGGACACCACTGCATTCACCATCCCTTGCACCATTGGTGATGTTGAATTAGCAAGAGTATTGTGTGACTTCGGAGCGAGTATCAATCTAATGCTCTTATCGTATTCAAAAAGCTTGGGCTTGGCACTCCGACTTCGACAAGAATGCGATTACTCATGGTGGATCAAACCATCAAAATTCCAGAGGGAATACTTCTTTATGTGCTTGTTAAAGTTGATAAATTTATCTTTCCCACAGACTTTGTGACCCTTGATTGTGAGGTTGATTTCGAGGTGCCCATTATTTTGGGAAGACTATTCTGGTCACCGGAAGAGCCCTGGTGGATATGGATTCGAGTCAGATTCATTTTAGGGGTCAATGATGCAAAGGTCGTGTTTGACATCTGCCAGTCAATGAAACACCTGGATGAGTTGATAACTGAGGTTTGGGCTCTTGATGATTATTGATGATGGATGATGACTAAGTCGAGCCACGACGTTAAACAAGGCGCTTCTTGGGAAGCAACCCAAGCATATGTGATGGTTTTTAGTTTGTTTCAAGCTTGTTTGGTTTATGAGATTTTCAGGAGGTAACATGTTGTTTATTTTTAATTTGAGAGACATTGATTCAGTTGTGATGTTTTGAAGATTGCTGTGTTTTGAGACTTGGTATGCAGGTGGAAATAAAGAACTAAAGATGTGAGGAAATGGAACTTGGAGCAGCCTTTACAAATAGGCCTACGAGTTACAGTCACCACTACGACTCGTGTCATGCCTCGTAGAGGGAAACAGTGAGCATTGAAGGTTGGAACTTACACTACGAGCCAATCTTACAAATCCTAGGATCCCCTATGAGTCGTGAGTGGGGTTCGTAGTGCCCAAGTATGTACTCAAATTTTTTCTAAGTGTTAAGGTCCACTACAAGACCAGGATCTACAAGCCGTAGCATCAACTATGACTCGTAATTGAGTTCTCGTAGCCCCGATACACAACTTTTTAAATATTGACCCGGTTTAGTATAAAAGGCGTCAAAATAAACTTTGACCCCTATTTTAATTTCCTTTGCCCTAAATTGATCAGAAATTCCCAACACCTTACTCCCAATCTCTATTCCAACATAAACTCCGTCTGCCCCCGTCACTTTTCCAGTGAGGACTCCGGTGAGCCTCATTTTTCTAGGGTTTTAGCATCTATTTCCTTCTACTTCACATCGGTTTGATCATTCTCTCATTGGGTAAGCCCCGTAGTTAATTTTTGTGCACTATTATGGTGAGTATCATTCTTGATAGATGATTGCATGTTTGAATTAGTCATGAGGATTCATACCCATGTGCATATGCCTTTGTTTAGGTATTAGAATTGAGGTCTTTGTGTTTTGTAAACTCTGTTATGATTTGAGCCTTGTTGGGAAATCTTGTTTGGGTGGTGATAGTTGGCAACGTAATAGTCATTAGAGTGTATTGTGTAATTGTTGTATGATCATTGTGGAAATTATTTTCGAAATTGGAATTGGGACAATATGGGTGTGTTTTTAATATGCAACATCTTGTTAGCCTTAGTTGAGAGTGTATGGAATTCTTCTTGCATCTCAATGAACTGTCGTGTTGATAATAATTATGAGCTTGGAGATGCATTGTTTATGGGTTTTACTTGGAGATAAAGTAGGACTGAGTTTGATCTTTGGGGTAACGGTTGTTATATTGCCTTGTATGTTAGTGGTCTAATTGCATGCCAAACTTGTTGTATTTCTCTGACATTGCAAATGCTTCGTTTGTGTTTGAGTTGTTTGCGGTTCTTGTGGGAATATTGCAGGCACTACAGGTGCCTTTTGACTTCAGCTATAAGGCATCCTTAAGAGTCTTATTGTCTCCTCGTAAGAGGCACTAGTCACCTGTGGTTCCTTCACATTTCTCATACAAGACCCACCTATGATTCGTAGCATCTACTATGACTCGTAGTAAGGGCCTCGTAAGTCTGACTGAGGTTTCAAAAATGTTTCTGAAAAGAGGTGCTAGGCTTGACTACGACTCATAGACCACCCTACAAGTCATATCTTCACCTCGTATCTGGTTCTAAAGTGCATTTTTTTCAGAGACCATGGTACTACGAGGCTAGAGTACGACTTGTAGGCCATGAGTAGAAGGATCTATGGAAGTCCATAGACTCATGATAGACCCTGAGGCAAATGTGCCTTAAACTCGGGGCCGCACTGCTATGGTCCCGGTAAAAGTTGGAAGTCCCTCCCAGTCTGAGCAGGAGGGTAGTGGTGATAGGTCTGAGAGCAGCTCACCATAGATGACCTCCACACACACCGAGAGAAATTTTGAGGAAGGGTCACAAGCTCAGCAGGAGGAAGCACAATCATAGCCCCCTGCCGACCCCAGGTGATGTGTTCCAGGAATGAAAGAGATCTACGACATAGGGTTAGAGCCAAAAGAACAGGGGAAACCGGTTAGACAGTTCCATGAGGAGTCCAGTTTGAATGACTCCAGTTTGGATAAGTTACCAAGATTAGATACAGAGATAGATAGACATGCACTATGACGGACTACACAGCAGTTGGGTAAATATGCCCCTTTCTTGGTCTGTGAGTTTTATGCTGCCTACCTTGCCACAAGTCTCCAAGGCCTACCAAAGAACATGAAGTCTATTGAGAAGCCTGGATTATGAGTGGTTTCGGTTAGGGGTCAGAGAGTTGACATCTCGTAGGAGATGATCCAACAGGTTCAGTTTGGGCCAAACTACAGAGTGCCTCAGTCCACCGCAGAGTATGATGGTCGCATTACCAAAATGAGAAAAGCGGTGAACGAGAAAGACATTGAGGCTAAAACCGACCTGCGGTAGTGGATTGCTATTCAGATATGTGAGGAGCGTTTCGAGCCGATGTGGGTCACAAACCACGCTGATCCAATAATGGAAGCCCACTTCTCTTTTTGAGCTAAGTTTTGGTGGTCAATTATTCATTGGCGTATCCGACCCACTTTCACAGATAATGTGATCATCCCAGAGTGAGCTGTGTTATTAGCTAGCATCCTAGCTGGTTATGAGATAGATTGGGCCTAGATTATGTTTGAGCAGATTCACGAGTCCGCCGTTCAGACGAGCACCTGACTGTCGTTCCCTGTTTTGATCCACTGTTTATACAGTGAAGTAGGTGTTCGTGTCGATCCTCACTGAAACCAGCATATTGAGGCTGCATGTACCATGGATCCCATCCTGATAAAGGCTGATGAGAAATCGATGGCGCTACCATGAGCAGCTCCTCCGGCCATCTTGGATCTATTCCTAGTTGAGCTACCATCGACGCTGCCGAAAAGGAACGAGGAGCACCCAGGCTTGTCATAAATTATAAGCCTCTTAATTCTGTCTTACAATGGATA